>WMED01001860.1:0-25937 GCA_019650415.1 Pipa parva
ATGCCATCAACCAGTGTGTCGCGGAACCCCTGGGTTGTCCTTGCAGAACCCTTGGGTTCCATGGAACCCTGGTTGAAAATCACTGCAGTACAGCATACATACATACAGTATCTAGGTGGGCAAATGGCTTTGATTCAGATGGAGATACAATATCAAACATTAGAAATGATTCATGTAGTCGTGTTCAAGCAACACATGCACTCAGTGGTTGAATATAAAATATAAATAATTTCTAATCTAGATTTACACCAAACATGATCCATAAAGCTGCATTACTGCATGGGAAATGTTATGCTTTGAAACATAAAGCAGATTGTGCTTTTTATGCAGTGCACAGCTGAACTAACTATTATTATATACTGCAGCAAGGTAGCAAGAAAATTTGTTGTTGTAATGTTTATATCAGACAGGGTTGTCAGATTGTCCCTTTAAAAAAAAAAAAGACACCTGTAAGTGCACATGGCACATTGCAATTTAGAAGCTTATAGCATCACAGAGACCCGTGCATTCTGCAGTACACACCTAAACCAAGTACTAACAAGACAGTAGTGTATACCATAGCGGGGACCCTAATACAAAGAGATATCAGTGGCAGTTTAATAACATATAAAAGTTTTGCCAACTTTAAATGAGATCAAGTGGAACCTTTCTCCACTTGTAGCTTAAGATTCTACCTGATGCCTTTTGCACAAAACATCCAAAGAGATAGAAGAAACTATCTGATGTTTACATGTGTCATTTTCGATTGGGTTTTTTATGCAGACTGATTTATGAAAAATCTCTTTTTGTTACATTTTCTCCCCCACAGTACAAGCATCTGTTACAGAAGCCCAGATACTGAAACACTTTCCCTTAAATGGGAAGTGCAAGGGTTAGAGAGGTGGGAGGTCAAACACAGTCAATTTCTCAACTTCCAATGTTTTTCTTTTAGGTTCAATAAACACACGTGGAGCAGCTCCTGTCCTGTCCCAGAGTCAAAAACTGATCGCTCCAACACTCATGGAGGGTGCAAAAACACAGAGATGAGAGGGGTTATGTGTGCGATGGAAGGAAAATGGGCAGCAGTGAGAGCGTGTGTGTGAGGTCCAGCACAGAGTAATGTGAGAGAGCTTGTTTGGATGTTAGCTTCTGATGATAAAGTGATTGCACTGAGGAGAAAAGCCATGTGTGTTTTGATGGATTTCAGTGAAGGATGAGAGGAAGGAAAGAGAAAGTATCTGTAATGAGGAGAAAGAAAACAATAAAGGGCCACATGTGGGTTATTCACCAAGAGAGGGGCTGTATGCGGTGGGTCTAATAAAAAAAAAAAAAAATCATAAAAAAAAAAATGGGCTTGAAGATATTCATGTAAAAAATGTTTAAAGGGAGGTCACATGAGTAACTAGGCAATGGTGGTTATGGGCAGAAAAAAAAATAGGAAAACCACAAGTCATTTGTGCAGAGAATTCAATAACTGAAATTTGCCATAAGGTGCTTTTTACCATAGGAAGTGAAAGATTGTTAGGCAGAGTTTAGTAGAAAAGAAATATGCCTGAAATTAATCTATTGAGATTCTCTGCTAATGTTCGCCATGTTACACATAAATAACTTTATAGAGGAAAAGGACCTTCATTTCCATCCCTAGTGGTTACATTAACAGATTTTATCCCATGCTTAGCTCATATATCCATGGTTTCCCTGATAAGATGATTGAAAGGCCCAGGCCTCATATATTCTTTCCCATGCTGCCTTACATTTAATAAACATGGCCACCAGACACACTCTCTCTCTATATATATATATATAAAAGAAACTGCATATCTATAACTTTCTAACAGTAGCTATTAAGTCTAGTATACAATCTTACACAATTAACAAAATACATCTGATAACAAACACCTTTAATTCAAACCCTATAGCCTCCCATACCTACCCATAATGCCAGAGTACAGGTATTGGCTACTATAAATTATCTGGATTACATGAGTTACCTATGGTAAACTAAGATGGACCCTATTTCTGCCTAGAGCCATTTACCAGCAGTGAAATAACTGCTTCACGAGGGTATAGAAATGGATGATAACAAACATTTGAAATAAAATAGACTGGTTAATCCTAGCCTGAAGCTCTCTAACTTCACACAAAGTGGGCCAGGGTGACAGCCCATTAATTCTCTTTGTTGGGGTTTATGCTTTTCACTGTCCTCTGTCCAACTGACCCAGTTCTTTCTAGGATCCTAAAATTTGAATATTCCCGTATTTCCCTACTGGAGAATTCCCTATAACTTTATTGTGTATTGCATGTGCTCCATATGTATGACAAAATCATACTGTGTAAGTCAATGACAGCTGCCATTTGTAGGGAGAAGTATTCAAAATGGCCCCAATCGATAAATGATTTTTAAAAAAGCCATTATGTATACAAATAAATATAATTCCACCTACTGCTGCTTTATAATAAGTTAGGCACTCTAGCACTAAAACTGTACAAGGAGTAGCATTACAGACATATATATTTATATATTTAATGAAATGTACACCCTCTTCTAAATTACTGAGTTAAGCAAGCACAGAAGTTGTGATGTTATCCTGCTTCTGCACATGCTCCACTCAGTGATTTTGAAGAGGAAGCATGAAGTGATAAGGATCACACCAGTGAAAAAACTACTGGTGTGCTATTAGCCTAAACAGAGAGCTTATAAAAAAAATAAAATTGATAAAAAAAATCAGAACTTCATCTTCAAAGAAAACTTTTTTAAAATAATAGGATACCTTTTCATTTATAGACATTACTGAACAATTAAGACTTTCAAATTATCAGAAGCAGATATGCACAATTTCAAGCACATGGCACAGAATTGATTCATTACAAAATTGCAGCAATACATTTTTTTCTATATAATTTGATTATTTTAAAAACAGAAAAAGAAACCAGCCAATATGACTAGAAATTAATATTATAAAGAAAAAATTATTGTTTGACTTTCTGGAGAGGAGACCATTTAAGGAAAAATTAAATTAAATGTTATTTTTATTTTAGAACAGAATTTAACACTCCAAAGGTTCCAAATAGAACACATAAAAATGTCTAGTGTAACCCAGAAACATAACTATAAATACCTGTATATATGTTACTCCACAAACTTAAAAAATGGATAAAAAACCAGAGGGCAAGTTTCACATGGTGTGTTGTAACCAAATCTGCAATATGACTAATGTATTGTAGCATTAAAATAAACCCATAAAGGTCAAATTTCCTGAGAAACAGCATCTGATGGCAAGTGTTTATAGCCAAAATGACTATGAGAATTTCCAAATGACTCCCTGAAATTAAGATTTTCTGAAATTGTTTTGAAAAAAAGTCATATCAAACATAGCATCATGTTAAACACCAACTATAGAAACAAAATAAACACATATTAAAAACAAGGAGTTTTTTTCGGGTATACCCCCTTTCTAGGTGTGTGCTACTATAATGTCAGAGGTGACACGCCAAGACATTTTTGCTGACACACAGTGTAGCATACATAATACCAGCTCTATCTGAGATTTTACTTTGTAATAAGAGTATTGTAGTCCTACTGTAAATATGTCCAAATCACATGAATGGGTAAACAAAAAAAACACACCCAAGCTAGTGCCTTTATTGGTACTTCTATGATTTGGCTAATGAAATTAATAAAAAATAAACTAAATTAAAATGAATTTGAAAATCACCAGTAAACTAAACTGATCAGCTTTCTGATAAAACTTTACCAACTTAGAAATAATAAAACTTGATAAGTTGATGTGTTTAGGCAGCGTTCTGTATATACTGTATATATATACCTGTATATATGAGAACAGAGACCAAACTCAGTGTTCATGGTATATGGCATGGACTTTGTTTTCATGCAACAACTCCTGATGAAGCTGACACATTTTAGCTTGTGAAACACAGAGATAACTCTGTAATGTTTTCACTGTTCCAAAGCATTACTTGTGAGTTGCTCCTTCTTAGCAATTGTATACAGCTATACTGTAGATACAGTATGTAATATAGTTTTCTTTTGTTGTCAGTGTTAATTGTAAATAATACATAAACAGAAAGAAAAGAAAATTGCTGCAGAACTGCACAGGATAAATCTACTGGGAAGATAAATGGAAGAGGAGAGAAGACAATCCAGTGGAGAGACTTTGGGGAAGAGAAGAAAATCAGGTGAGAAGAGATGTGGGGGAGAAGAAAAGACAATCAAGTGGAGAGACTTTGGGGGAGAGAAGAAAATCAGATGGGAAAACCTACTGGGAAAATAAGAAATTCAAGTGGGAAAAGATTAGGAGCAGGAAAGAAGGCAATTATGTGGGAGGAGAAAATCAAGTGAGGAGAAATATGAGGGGAGGAGAGAAGACAGAGTATGGAAAAAAAGTATTGTTTCTGTGTCGATAGTAAGTGCACACTGTATTTGAACAAGGTGCAGATCCTTGAATTTTAGGCAACATTAGTACAACAATAGGAACAGGACTACACTCACAAAGTAAGTTGTTTAACTCATTATAGTAACCGAATATATAAGGTCAGTTGTCAGGAGGAAAGTCTCCCATCAGGAGGACATACAGTAGTTACAAAGTGATATGAAAAGGAAAATAAAGAGATTAAGCCTCTAGTCTTAGATTTCCTAATAGGAAAAGTCCCCCACACTGACACTATTATATCAAACATCATTGTCTTTCTGGAGCAGATACGTATACACAGCTGGCACTGCTGTGCTTCTAACATACAGATTAAAGTGGATCATTCTGGTACTGCAAGTGATAAGAAAATGCGTCTTTTTACTTCAATCATTTTTGAATGCAACTCACTTTGCAGATCCCTCGTTTAATTAGCGTTTGTAGACCTATTATGTCTTATTTTTCTGGGAAAAAAAAGAGAAATACACACAAATAAGTTACATTTCATTATCCCTAAATAGAGCAGGTACACGTTTGTCTATAAAGAATGCAATTCGGTGCTGTAGAAGTTTACACTGAAATAAGGAGTAGTGACTGGCATTATACAAATGCTCTTAACCTCATCCGTACAGCTTGGCTGCTCAGAGGTAATAATGGGTATTTCATTAAAGAGCTAGCCCAAATATCTCCTATGATGAAATACATACAGTCTTCTTTTCTGACTAGTTCTTCTATTTGTTAGTTACATTTAAACCTCTTCCCAGTATAACCAAATGCACATGACATTGTAAAATTCCTTTGCTGTCAACATTGCCTGATAAAGTCAGTGACAATAAATGAATTTGAAGGTGATAATGGGTTTGAATCTAGTCATAAACATGTGTGAGTTTTAATTTTAATTCAATATCGCACACCTAACAAATAGCTAATTAGCAAAGGGAAACAAATATGTCTGCAAAGAGTGTCTGGAAAATGTCAGAATAGCGAAAGTCTGTCTCAAAAGGAAATCAGTAGTAGAATGTGACTGGATAAAGGCTGGGCAGCCTTATGTGTGAAGGCATTAATCTACTGCCTGTGGTTCTACAGCTGCTCCAAGCTTGGCATTGCTCTCTTTTATTGCCCAGCATGTTATGAAGCAATATACAAATAAAGGACATCATAAGGCAAGTAAGGTTTCAGGTAAAAGCTGTATATTTGCTAAACATCAAGTTAAGCTATAGAAAGGAAGACATGATTGTAATCCTATTTTCGTTGAGTATGTGTGAGTATGCAGAAAGAAGTGGTTCACAAAAACAGGTAGTCAACAAGTCTAATAGCCCTGTCCTAAAGCGGTTTTGTCCAGCTTCATGTTGAGAGACATGCTTTATACACATTATCTTATGTTATGTCCTTTCTTGTCTTAAACACTATTCTCTCTCTGCCCCCCACCACTGGAATTCTTTACCCCTTTGTTTTCGCCAGGAACATTCCCTCTCCACATTCAAAACCAAATTGAAGAAGTCCTATCTTTCGGACCACTAGCACTGATTTTTATGTATATATTTTATTTTATCTTTATTTACTTCTGCTTAATATCTGTATTTATTGATCTATTTATTTGTATTTATTGACCTATGTCTCAACACATTCTACAGCTCTTATTGTCCTTCTGTCTGTGTATGCAAGTCTTCCTCCCACTTAGATTGTAAGCTCTACGGGGCAGGGACCTTCAACCTCTTGTGTCAACCTCAACCTTGCACTTAAAGTGAAGTATCCTTGTGATATTTTACTTGTATTGTTTAATGCACTTTCCCCATGTCTGCATTGTACTTGTATTGCTGAACTGGACAGCGCTGTGTAAATTTGTGGCACTTAATAAATAAAATTATACATTCATACATCAAGTTACGGTTGCCATTCATTTAAAAATAATTTATACAGCATACTAAATAGAGTTTTTGAGAATATTGGGGGCCATCTCTGCCTTCAAGCCCTGAGTTTGAAAGCCCTGCTATGAAATGTGAATGTGTAAAAAATTAATGTGCAACACTAGGGAATCACAAGGTACTCACAATCCTGTACATAAATGATCTGAAGGGCTCTCTTTGCTGGAAGCTAGCTGCACCTCAAGGGATGTGCAGATGCACATTGTTGACTACTAAAAGGACAATTATTCCCTAAGAAGGATATCTTGCACTTGCTACCAATGCTAAAAAAACTGCTGATTTTCTCTATATCATTGGCAAGACCCATCTCTTTTGCACTCATGCATGCCCCTATATTATCTCGCTTGCACTATTGTAACGCATTTCTAACTGTCTTCCAGCTTACCATGTTTCCCCACTCTAGTCTAGTTTCAATTATGCTGCTAGAATCCTCACGCTCTTACCCAGAAGGGAAAGACTTTCTTTAGAACATCTGTCTGCTTTATGGTTTGCTGTTAAAAAACAAATTATTTACAGTGTCCACTTTATGACATTTAAAGCATTCCACACAGTGGCCTATCCCTACATATCTTTACTCGCATATTGCCTGCTCCAGTCCTCACAAAGCAATCGGTCTTTGTGCATCACTCACTAAAACTGCCCTTTCCTATCTTAAACCCTTCTCTTTCTTGCTGCTCTGTATCTTTGGAATTCTACCCTTTACCTCTGCCAAAAGCACTCCATCAGTATTTTCAAAACTGAATTCAAATCCTACTTTCTGGAACCCTGACACTCTTTTTTTATGTATTTTATAAATTTCATCCTTAAACAAATCTACAATCTACTTTGTCTAATGTTTATGAAAATAACAGGTGGATGTTCCACTTGTTGCCCATAGGAGACAATAACATTAATAGGGGACAACATTGCCTTGAATGCTTCTTCTGCTAGAAGTTCCTTAAACTGCTCTTTTGTTCCTATTGTAAGACTAGTGTAAAGAACAGCATGCCATGTAAGATGAGAATTTGCAAAGTTACTAGCACAGAGAAAGTTGCATTTACTTAGATGTACATTGATCCTAAATTCCTGCATTAACTGCTACCTATCAGGTAAAAGATCACAGCTGTAATCCTTCCTGGACCTAATCTGTATAGAGTATTGGACTTAGGCAAAATTAAGTTCAGAATTCATGTTTTCATTTCCTAAAATTGGTTGACTACATAATTAAATCATAACCTGTTGGTGTTTCTACCATTAGACTGCAGCAACAGAATGTATCCAGCATAGAGAGTATCTGTGAGTTCTTCCCTCTCTCTTAAACCATTATGAAGTGATATAAATTGACTAGGGAACTCATCCCCACAGACTGTGATGCCAATTTACCTGTCCCATTGTGGCTCAGATTTTGAAATTCCCATACAATGCTGCACTAAATATGTAGGATTAGTGGGACCCTCAATCAACTGGGCTTTGGGCATCACAGTGCCCCACAATTTTCTAAGTAGAATTTTTCCCAATACAATGCACTATTTCACTTTTAGAGTTATAACTCCTACATCATTTATACAAACTGTTTTGAGGTATAAATGCCAGCTGACAGCCAGAGCAAACCTTGAGATATAGCGGAGTATATGGTGGGCGGAGGTCCAGCAGTCCAAAGCACAAACCTCATTAGTCAATTTGTCATGTGCCGTTTCCAAACAGCAATTACTAAATTATAAGAGCGGATCTAAAAGCTCCTGCGGGAGTGGTCCCCTTCTGCCCCTGGGGCTATATAACAAGCAGGCTAAACAAACAGGGCAAGGGGCAGGAGGCAAAGTCACAATCAGGAAGAAGCAAGAAAGCAATGAAATAAATCAGTTGAGGAAGCAGAACATGGAAGGAAAATTAAGGGTAATATGTAACAGTAAGAGGTAAATTTCAGGGAGAAATTAAAGGAATTAATAGTTCTCTAGTGGTGGGTTTTTGCTTACATTTAATCAAATTCTGTTTCTTTTTTATTTTTTAATATATTTTCTTTTTTTTTCCTTTTATCTTTGTGATTGTTGAGTATGCAGTATGTTGTACCTGTTTTACTACTATATGGGATAACAGTGTGTAGGCCTAAATCAGCATAGCCACTATTCCACTGACTTTATTATATAGTAATTAAAGGAATGCTAATCTTATATATATACACACATATGATATATACAGTATGTACACACACACCTTAAGTTCCTATTATTGTAACACATTTCGCTTGCTGTCTATGATATTTGTGGAGATCAAAACAGATCATTGCCTCCTAGGAGTTATACTATATATATATATATATAATGAGTATTGCAATCTTTTGTAATACATTTTTTTATTGGACTAACAGTTGATTTCAATAGACGAGCTTTTGAGAGATCTGCACTCTCTTTATCAAGTCACAAGCAATGCTCATTCTAACTCTGTCCTAACTTTAATATATATATATATATATATATATATATATATATATATATATATATTTACACACACACACACACACACACATACATATACACAGGCGTGTGTGTTGTTCTGTCCTCTAAGCAAACCTCTTTTAGTTGATCTTAATTCAATTAAACATTAGTACATTTAATTGCACATACAGTTTTGTGCACAATATTTTAGGGGATATGCCTGCCTTTTTCAGGTGCATAAAATCAAAATTCTTTCTTCTATTTATAAAATCCATTAACAGGCATATTTTTGGGCACTACAGATGTGTTAAGTTACCAGTGACAACCCCACCCTCACACAATATTTTATGTTTTTTTAGGAACCTCAAACAAGCATAGAATTGACAGTAACATTCATCTATTTTATAAATGTAGAGTCTCAAACTCTAAACCTTAATCTGTTTCAATCCATAAAATAGTACATTTTTTTAATTTTATTTTTATTTAATATTAAATATTTTTCAAATCATTCTACTCTTATCACAAGTATTGTAGTCCAGCTGCCAGTCTTCTTTTTACTGCATACAATTCATCGAATAGATATGGAAATTATGTCCCTATATCATATCATGCTAAAGTCTGGTAATGGGAAAATTTATAAATGTTGAACCATTTTTTAGCTATTCTATACATATATATATATATATATATATATATATATATATATATATATATATATAAAACACTATTGTCAGAAAGGCACAATTATACATTTTATATTATGTAAATTATTATTATATAATACATACCTATTATTATACATTTAAAATTTTATACGTAAAATTAGATGTATACTTTTCTAAATGTCAACCAATTTCATATTTTTCATAAAATCTCACTATATAAATATACTGTAATGATCTTTTCTACATTATTCCAAATAAATTACACAAGATGAAAATCTATACTATAATATTATGTACAGTATATCCATATGCTTTTACAGGAAAGAGAATAAAGATGCCTTTATCTTTAAAGACATCGTTTGGCCATGGGTGAGGTAGGCTGACCCTGACAAATATTCATTTATCATCTCCAACAAGCTGATATTTTTGAGCTACACATGATACACAATCAACTGCCTTTTAAAAAACTACAAAGCACTTTGGCATAAATTTCGAAATATTAAAAAAAGGCTATGTTTCCCCTTAAACATTTTAGAGAAAGTATTGGTTTTCAGTAAAGGAGATGTTTGCCCTACAGATTCCACAATGTTTATATTTATTTTTATTATTTATTATGTTGAATACAGTACTTCAAAAATATTAGAAAGAGGCTGCAGTCCCATATTTATATATGCACATATTTAGCAACATAGCATGGATTAATGGAACTTTATCACACAATTTTCATTTGTTTTTGCTATTTACATTTTATCACTGTGCACACACATGTATTTCCCTTGTTAACAGTGACTTCTCCATTTAGATTGTAAGCTCCATGGGGCAGACATGTTTCGGACACTCCCTGGTTGGCACTTGGAGTGATGTATTATATTGAGCACTTCTCCAATGTCTGTAATATAACTGTATTAAATGAAATTGTTCATTGCTGCAAAGCCTAGTGGCGCATTATAAATAAAACTATACATACATACTCCCTTTGTCCTGTTGTCAGGTGATACATCACCTATATGAGACAATCTGTATTCTAAACTCTAGAGAGTTCCCCCTTCCAGAAAGAAAAGGGGGGTCACTTTCTCCTTCCTGCAGCTAATTGTAGAGTACCCTATACTGTTTAATCAGGGCCCCAATTATCCCATTACTGCCCCAGACTGGACGCAAAAATTCACGGGTCTTGAGTTCGATCCTTCCCGTGTGCATGGCCTTACATACTTATTCCTGCCAAGGGCAGGGTAACCCTTGGTGATAAACAAATGGCAGGAGGATGCTGTCAGGCATGATTGATGATAAAGGGATAAAAAGGAGTCAAATCTGCTAACAGTTGGTTTCTCAAACCACTAACCAACTAGCAATAAGAAAGCCTTCCATGCATATGTATGTTGAGGTCATTAGAACACGATCTGCTCAACTACACAAACAAAAATGGAAAATGAATTGGGAAAAAAAAAAAATCACCACTGAAGGTATATTAAAGGACCAGTAACCCCAGGAAAATCTAAAACCCCATTTAGTTTTCAATGGCAGTTATTACTTAAAGGAGAACTAAAAGGTATGAAATAAAAAAAGACATATTAAAAAAACGTAACTTATATTGAGTTGAATTGTTACAGTCACAGCGTGAGCTGTACTGTAATTTTCCTGCACCGATGCTGACACAGCAGCCACCGCGATGCTCCTCCCACTTGGTTGAATTGGCGGTGAAAAATGGTTTCAACATCATTATGTTCATTGCGGGGGCCAATGAGAATGCTCCTCGCCATGAGAGTGATGATGTGTAAGCCCAATTCAACCTATTGGGAGGAGCTTCACACTGGCTCCTGTGTCACCCTACGCACTATGAAGTAAGCATCAGGGCCAGAAAATTACAGCACAGTTCATGCTGTGACTGCAATGATTCAGTTTAATATAAGGTACATTTTTTAATATGTCTTTTTTTTTTTTTTTTTTTTTAATACCTTTAGGTCTCCTTTAACTGTACTTGTAAAAAATGTTATTGTTGACTTTAAATTCCTGTTCTCGCATTGTGTTTGTTTCTTCTCTTTTATGGTTGCAGCCATCTTTTCTTCAGTAAGTTGAAAACACTCTTGCTCTATCCATTTTTCTCTATGGAGTTTTAAATATAACATTATACATAAAGTGCCACAGAAATTCCAGTTTATAAAACATGGCTACAAACAATAAAAATCAGGGATTTAACTTTCTGCTTTTAGGGCTGCATAGGAATAATTGCTATGCCAATGGAAATGGTCATTCTTTTATTGGGGTTAGTGACCCTTTAAAGGTAGGAAGGATTTAAATGTTTTAGACGATGTCCTCTGTATTGCTTACCTTAGGGGATAGATGCAAAGATTTAAGTTCTAAACTACAATGCGGAAACAATCCGCTCCCTAGAGCTGTTAAAGAATTCTGTGTTCTGCAAAAGTTATTATATGATGTATACGTATAAAAGATATGGCACAGATATTTAATTGTGAAATGTTATCTGCCTTCATTTTGTTACGTTACATGACATAATGTGAAGTTTTGCACAGCCTTACAGAAGCAATATTTTTCTACACATTTATGCAATTCTGATTTAAAGCACGAACTTTGCTTAGACATGGCAGAAAGTAAAAAGTGAGGTGCAGGCTAAATTCCCCCATGTTAGTAAATTATCTACAGTAGTATATGATAAAATGTAAAAACCCTTTTCTATAAGTAGATAATAATGCAGGTCCTTTAACTATTTTTTTTTTTTTGTAGACAACATTGTTTTTCGGCATGTACAGATGTACTAGAAATCATTAAAGTGTAAATAAACAGTGGCCAAAACCCACCTTATTGTTTTCTTCTTTAGATGGTCAGAATTCATGGATCTGTCTTTTTAGCCCAAGCAAACAAATATTTAATCCAATTTTCAAGGAATATTATCAATAAAAATGGATATTGTTTCTGCCTTAAAACAAAAGTATACTGTATAATGAAATAGATTAGCACCGATCAAAGTGACTTTAGTTCTGAAAAAATTACAGTACTTATTTGTTTTATTATAAGCCGTTTCTTCTTTTCCAGCACAGGTTTTGAGCCTTTTGCCAAGCAAGCGCAGCAGCAGTTTTCTGCTACAGTGTTTGTTCTTTTCAGAGAAGAACTGAAAGAGGACTGCAGCGATTGACAAGTGCACAAGATTTCAGCATGGTAGAAGACAGCATGGGCAGCGCTGAAGCCTAAATAACTCCCCCAACTTGCTCATCGTCCCTAGATGAGACAAGCCCATAGTTCTCCTTTAAACTATCCATATGCAAATTGGGGAACTGAAACCTGTAGATTTCATAAAGGAAACAGATTTTTGTCATAACCTGGGAAATCCTGTGTGTCATTGTAAACTTTTTGTGACAACTTCCTCAACAATATATTATTAAAATGCAGGAGCTTCCCTCAGCACTATTTTCAACTATAAACACAGGTGGCAACTTTTTCTTTTTCTGCATTTGTGTTTTACCGGTCACCAAGAGTTGATTTCAACTTATTTGCAGAGAATGTGATTTCAGTTTGCAAAGTATTCTGGGATGTCACAACAAAATGGCATTTGTTACTTATATTCTGTAAGCGACAGCTGCTGTCTTGGCGAGATGATTGCCATCAACGGATTCAGTCCCTTGCAATAGTGTGGGCAGAAATTTGTTACGTTTCATTAATAATACAAGATGAATCAATGAGTTGCTGTTGTTTGTTTATATGTATCCACAGATCACTGGCAAATTAGCTCTTGAGTCACAGACCCATGATTCATTAAATTATAGCATCCCCGGTGAAAAATGCTAACAGAAACTTACTGGGAATGCAAACATTAACAATAAAGTAGTGTGGTGAAAGTGCAGGTAAAATTTGCCTCTAAATTGTTAAATTGAAGATTTGTGGACTTTCAATGATGCTCAGTAATAGTAACAAAAAAAAAAAAAATAACTGTTTTACTTGTTGCACACTGATTCCAGATATAAAACAAATCATACAAGTTCGGGGTTAAGACCATTTGTGATCCATTGGCAATCAGTAAATCAATGTGTTATGGAAAACCTAACATTTAATCATTTCTTCAGTCTGAAATTATTATATCTCAGTTATGCTTATTACTAATATGGTACACATACATTTTCTTTTGCACTTGTTAGGGGGATCTGCATTTAAGCCTTTTACTGCACAGCATAAATTCAGACCTCTACTTTTCCAATACAAAATATATATGTATATCAGTGCATGGGTGAGGGGCACAGTTGTCTCAGGGGAAGGAGGAATGATCTCTGATGGCAGCCCTGTTCATGATTCTGGTTTTTATACAGAAAAAAAAACTTTACAGTAGTCCTAGAACAGGTTATTGGTATTTTTATACATATAGAATTGCTACACAAGGGCAATGCTTGTTGAGAAAGGGAGTACAGAATGCCAAATCCAAATCTGAGATAGAAGGCAAATGTATCACTATCAAACTAAATTACATTAGTATAGCAAGCATGGCCTTGAAGACACCAATCAAATGCCTTATATAAACGCCAATCATTGTATGCCTTATATACTGTAAATAATAAATCACATATATGATCCTCCTGTAACCAGAGTATTGAAACTGCACACCACAATGCCATGATCATATATACTTACCATTCATTCACAGTTCATATATCAGTATCGTATACTGTATATTAGGCCCAAAGTGCATTTCACTAATGCTTACTAAGTAAACGCATACAGGGGAATACATTAACAGGGGCAATCTTTCTAGAGGTCTAGTAATCCATAGCAACCAATCATTTACTGGTACAGGGAAACCCCAAATTTTAAAAGGCAGCTTCTGATTGGTTGCTATGGGTTACTGGATCTCTGCAACTGCTTGCCCCATTGATATATTTCCCGGACCGTGTCTCACCAGTCATCATTAAATTGTCATGTCTTAACTCAATAATAAGAATAGGAAAATGAAACTATTGTTCTTTTTGATGGCTTCCACTGACTTCAGGAAAAAAAAAGAGTTTTTTTTTAATAATGAAAATGAACACTGGGACCACACTACAGTATTTAGCTGATGACAGTCTTAGCTTCTCCCAAGTAAAAAGTATTAAGTGTAATTCTTAGGTAGGAAATGTGACTCTGTTATTCCCCCCATCCTAACTAAAGGGACTTCCAGTCTGACAAAATAATTTATCTTTGAGATCTAATAAACCCATAGCATCCAATAAGAGTTTGGCTTCTTAATTCTAGTTCTCTTATACCAGTGAACTACTTGTTGGTTGCCATGGGTTGCTAGATCTCACTAGATCTCATATTGCCTGTGTTGATTAATTACCCTGTAAATATTTGTTTTCTCCACAAAGAGAATACAGAATGGCTTTACATTCCCCTAGGGAATTTTAGCAACTCCCCTAGGGCAGGGCACAGGAGACATGTTCATGACTCCTTGGTTTACAATTACAGTGTCTAAGTAGTAATTATTTTATTTTAAAGTGCACCTGTCACCTCAAAACTCTAATACTAATTTAGGTTGTACCAATGAAATAAACGTTTTTGTAAACATATATGTATTATAAAAAAAAGTACCTTAATACAGCATGCCTTTTCTTTTGTGTGTGTGGTGCTAAATGATGATTGGCATTATTACCTTCAATCAGATCCTTTAAATCATGATCTGGCAGGGATCTGATTAGAGGAGCTATAACATCAATCATCATTTAGCCCTGCCCACCCAACTCAGGAAAGAAAAGGCAGGCTGACAGGGAAGATGACAGAAAGAAACACTGTATAAAGGTACTTTTTTTATAAAATACATATATATTTACAAAAACATTTATTTCATTAGTACAACCTAAATTAGTATTAGAGTTTTGAGGTGACAGGTGCACTTTCAAGGGGACCTAAAGGTATCAAATAAAATAGACATTAAAAACCTTACCGGTTATAGTGTTAAATTGCTACAGTCACACCATTATCTGTGCTGTAATTAGCCGTCACTCGGTGCTGCTTCACAGTACGCAGGCTGACAGAGAAGCCAGCGTGAAGCTCCTCCCACTTGTTTCACCAGCCTTACACATCATCACGCTCATTGCAGGGAGCGTTCTCATTGGCCCCAGCAATGAACGTGATGATGTTTCAACCATTTGTCACCGGCGATGAAACAAGTTGGGAGGAGCTTTGCACTGGCTTCTCAGTCAGCCTGTGCTGTGAAGAAGCATAGGGTGCCGGCTAATTACAGCAAAGCTTATATTGTGACTGTAGCAATTCAACACTATAGGAGTTATTTGCTAAAGTTTGAATTGTTGCGTATAGGTGCAAATTCGCCAGATAAAGATAGTCGCAATAGGCTGCTACTGTCGCAGTCGTGTCTTTATAATGAAAAATTGTTGCAGTCGTGACTTTATTATGGGAAAATTGTTTCAATCTTAACATTAAAAAATTGTTGTGGCTTTATTATGGAGAAATTGTCGCGGATTTGCTATGGGAATCCTCTGTTTGCGAATTCAACAGTCGAATTCGCTCCTTAGTGAATAACCCCTTATAAATGGTAAGGTTTTTAATAAGTCTATCTTGTTTGATACCTTTAGTTCTCCTTTAAATAGGTTATAGAGAAAAGTGCAAATAAAATAATGACAAAATAATAACTGATAACTGGGCCAACTGTGTTTAAAGTGCAGGCTGATTTTACTACAATATTAGTATGAAGGAATTGTGTGGTAACCCCACCCCTACACACATACATAATTCTGATCTTACTGACTTTCACACAGCTAGTAGCAATAAAATGAGATGTTTTTGGTAAGTTTTTGTTGACTGTACATTACACACCAGCCATATTTGCTTGTGTTTTTAATTCACTACTAGAATGGTAAGAGTTCTAACAGTAAGTATTACAACGATCAAATAAATTCAACATTTCACAAACTGTGGGCTTGGACAGCCAAAGGGGATGCCCTAAACTATCTAAGAGAGTCAGAACTAGTTCTTTCAACCAAACAAAACAGTTAGAAAGCTTCATACTTCATAAAAACAAAAGTTTAAAGTAAGCACCTCCAAGTGTAAATATAAGTGTATGTAATTCCCATACAATACATCATCACTGAAACAAACAGGCTTTCATCCTATTCATTGATGCGTAGACGAGAAGCACATTTTTTTCCAGAGATTTTCTCTGCTTCCCATATGATCATAGTAGAGACCCAATATATTTCTCCAGCAGTTAAAAAAAAAAAAAAAGAAACTTTTAGCATCAAAGCAAATGTGGTAAAGTGTCCTCGCCAATAAAACAAATAATAATCTATGAGATCATGAATACCCCAAGTACATTTATGATGGCACCCAAGGCAGCTGCCTGTACTGACTGCCCCTAGACCTGCCCTGAATGTTTTTCAGGAGTCACAGCTTTAAAAATTGTTTAAATCATCAGTTTGTAGCAAAGGATTGAGTTTACGGCAGCCGGAATAATTTGAATTTTATTTGAATGTTTATACAAAAGCACAGTTTGCAAAGCATGAGCTTTATCCACAAAATCAAAGTTTTTAAATGATGACATTTTAGACCCTCTATCCAATAATAGACTACACTAGTGATATGTAAAACCATTTGTGTCAATGGATTTTGACCTTAGCCTGCTGGCTTGCGAGACTACACGGCTGAAATTTATTATGTTTTCACTCTGCTGTGTTAAAATGGGTTAAAAAAAAAAAAAATTCTGTTATGTTCTGGTCTTGAACGTTGGTCTGCTGGTGCCCCATAACACACGTGTGCTTGTGTGTGGGCAGCTCTGGATTTCTCATTAGTCCCTGATCTCATAACCATGAGGATGAGACAAGCTCAGCTACAGAGGTGGTCTGTAGGCTGTAATGAAGAGGGGCTTACATCATCTGAGATGATCTTACTACCCTGATTGCTTCTCAACAGGTTGGGGAAAATTAAACTGTAACAACTATCCACAGAATAGAATTAGGGAACGAGGGAGGGGAAGCTTCTAGTTTGTTGCAGATGTTCATTGAAAAACATCTGTGTCCAACCCCCCCTCCCCTTATAGCACCGTAATGGGCCAATCCAAACTAGGCTGTGATCACATTCCAATGAACAAGAGAAGCTTTAGTGAAGATGAGAAGGATTAGAATATCCTGCAAAAAAACTTTTCTTTGATTGGTGAGCTAATAGAGAGGTTGGGATTTGTAATTGCACCAAGAAATACCAAACACAATTAGCTGGAATGTAATCACCCATACCCCCCACTCTGTAAGAACACAGTCAAATCCTATAAGCACAGCTGATCTAGACAGCTCAACTGCTAGGGTTTCCATCCCAATTATAAGAAGTTCTTTAATTATTTTTTTTTGTTTAAACGTTGTTTGGTGCCCACCTGCTACAAAGGTCAATAACCTTCTTCAACTACATTACTTATGTTTGATTTCAATATGTCCACTTTAATACAGTCTAAAGTAGAGTACAAATAAGGCATATTAGCAAATATTCTGCAGTATTATATGCACAGATGTATTATAGCTCGCATCAATATATAATATCATCTAATGTTCTATCACTGGCCAGCGCATTCTCATTGTAAGGTTTAAAATAAATTAGGTGAGTATCATCTTGCAAGAATGCCACAAAAAGAGCAAGGGGTTCATACATACAGCCTCCAGGCCCCTAAGGTTGTCATTTGCAGGCCATGCAGTGACAGAGTTCCAAGACATCCTTGGGAAAGGAGAGAGCAGTCTTTTTCTCCCTAAGGCTGCTTCTTACCTCGAACACTGTGCATAGGAAAGGAAGTGATGTTTGGTAGGGGGGTGGAACTTATTGAATGTAGCCCAACATTTTTGTATGTGCAGCCCATTTACCTGGCTTAGTTTGAGACCCCTGTGAAGGACCACACCAGTAAGTATTTCAGGATCCCCCCTTCAGAATTACCCCTACTAGAATGAGTGTGGACGTTAAAGTTCTCAGCAGTGGCAGTGCAGGTGTGTTCCAAGTCACCACTGCGATAAACTTAATTTGATGGTGGAGATACTGCTTCTGTTACTAGCCACTGACCTTGCCTTGATGTCATGGGCATGTGTGATGATGCTAGAAATGATCTGTTAGACTGCACATCAGTTTCGTTGCAAATGAACAGTTGTGCTCCCTAGTATTTTAAGTAGGTCATAGAGAAATATGCAAATAAAATAATGACAAAGTAATAACTGATAACTGGGCCACTGAGCAGTGTTTAAAGTGCAGGCTGATTTTACTGCAATATTAGTATGAAGGAATTATGTGGTAACCCCACCCCCACACACATACATAATTCTGATCTTGCTGACTTTCATTCAGCTAGTAGCCATAAAATGGGATGTTTTTCTGCTAACTACTAGACTATAAACTATAACAGTTTGGCAGAAGACCAGCTTTAGAGGAATTCACATATGGAATACCTATAATTTTGTGTTTTGGTGGGCAGGAACCTATTTATATTACAGTGCTTACAGGATTTTCTAGCTTTGCATGAGAAGCCACATATAAGCTAATGATATGCAGTGTCAGATTGTGCTGCAATAGGCACAAGTAAACAGCTGACAGTTGGTCATTCCATTCAACACATTTACATTTACTAAGGAATAAGAGAGCTTATGCGGATGATATGTACAGATTCAGAAGGCTGACTGAAAGTGTACAACTCTGCCATCTATCCCACTAAAGAACGCTCATTTTAGCAGCGCTATGTTAAGAAATTACTTTTGACCCAATCTTATAAAATAAATTGTCCATAAAAATTGAATATGCACCATATTTTCCCTGCATACCATTAAAGCAGGCCGACAAACAAAGCAATTGGTCTAAAGAACTATGTGGGCCACTGTAAAATGTAAATCTGTGTGTTCGTATTGTTTTCTTTGTTGGAATAATACATCATATTTGCCCAGTTGGACCCTCTTGGGTGCTGGGGCCCCAAGAGGACCATAATACATGAATGTCCTGTGTTATAATGAGCTTCAAATTCATAAAATATGGTCCTTGCATGATATTCCTTACTGCACCTCCCCCACTGCATTGTACTCAACATTTTAGTACACTAGTACACAGTATATGCAGATATTCCTACTAGCACTAGCTCAAGAGGAATCACCTTAGAAACCAAATCTGGCAAAGCCTCATCAATAGCCCACCAGCCATGCTTCATTATTGACTGGTGCAGCGTCAACATTGCTCCAGGATTATAACCTCCATTTAATTAAACCTATTTAACCATTCTGCACCCTCCTGCTTACCTGGTTCCAGTGCAAAATGACCATGAGGGCTCCCAGCCCCTCCCACTTCCTTTTTTCCCCACACATCCTTCTTCCTGTAAACCCCACCTACTCCTTTCCCTTGCAGTTCCTAGCCCAGTCAATAGCCCCTTACACTATAGCAGGGGACCTGCATGCTCCAGGGGCTGCTTTTATTATAAACTATGCCCGCTGCTTCAGCATCTTCTGACACCATCACAGATATTACAATAGGTAAAACCATTATAAAAAAAAAATGTTCAACCAGTTAGAGCACAAGATCCAGATATACTGTAGCATTCAGAGCAATAATTCCTAACCACAGAGGTCAGTTTTAGCCTAACAATCTCCTAATATTAATTCGACCTGAAATGAGAGAGCTGTATTTATAGTGGAACTGCATATTCATTTTACATCGGACTTAGGTCCTACTTATTGCTGGGACAGTCCTAATTACCACTCAGGGATGCTTCTAAACATTTGGGCTCCCAAAGCAAAATATAACAATGTGCCAGACCCCTTCAAATGTAAGGCAGCCACATAAACATTTATTTTCCTTTGTTCGTAATTGTTTTTTTGTTTTTTTTTACAAACACAGGCACAAGTCAAGTGTCACAACACATGCAGATGCCACCAAAAAAAACAGAGAAAAAATTGTGGCATTTAAATGTGTTTTGTGACGTTTGTGCCACTAAAAGACACAGGTAATGGAGGGACATGGAGAAGCACATTAGTAAGGTGTACCTATCCCTATTCACTGCATGGCTGGTGGAAGCACAGTCTTTCCATACTTTCCATACAGTGCTCCAGTGCCTTTCCAGCTTCGGTCATCAGCAACTGAATAGTTTACACATACATACCAATCTGCTGACAGTAATTATAAGAGACAAAGGGGATACAGAAAAGTAATCATGCACTATGAGGCATTGCATGGACTAATTTAATTTAAAGAAATAGAAAAAAACAAAATGCCCCAAAAATTTCAGAAACAGTCTTGGCACCACTATGTCATACATCTGCCTGGATTCGAACTAGCAGCCTGCTGCTCCAGTCTTGGCTCTGTGCTATTCAGGCAGTGGAATTTGTGGTCTAGAATATAGCTTTGTTCCAGCTATCCTCTGGGCTGGTGCTGAACTGAATGGCTCCACACGTGTTCTGAGTTAGCACAGGTGCAGCCTGTTAGTTAATCACCTGCCTATATAAGGATCCTCCCTTCCTGTGTTCCCTGCCCAAGCTGGTATCAGTTATTCTGTTTCCTTCCAAAGCCTTGTTGTTATTTGCTTTCCTGTGTACCGACCTTGCCTGACCTCGACCTTGTATCTTCCTGCCTGCCCTGACCCGGATTCTACCTTGACTTTGTCTTGTCTTATTTTATGGTATTGGCTCCTATTCTCCTTTGTTTGCGTTTGTGTCTCTTGTTTGTCACTTTCTATTTTCGCTTAGTATTCCCTATTTTCTCATGACTTCTCCATTCTTATCTTGTTTGTGTTTTCTCCTTATTCTTTCCCTTGTACTATCCCAGTCTGATAACCTGTCTAGTTTGTGTTCAGTCCTGTTCCATTACCTTGCCTGTTGATCAAGATCGCTACTGTGGGTGCTCGATCTTAGCTGCTCTTGCAGCAGAACGTCCAGGAGCCCAAATAGAATTGGTGAACATCAGAAGTTGCTGAGCTCTTCAGTAATCTGCAGAGGTTGGTCCAAGGTTTCTTAGCTCCCTCTCTCTCTAGGTCTGTTCCTTTTACTGTTGTACAAGGACACACTAAATGAGGTTGCTGTTCTGTGTATTCCATACAAGTGCTTTTTATATGTGAGAATAAAAAGAAACAAAGAGTCAAATCTTTAGATGATTTTTCTTGATTAGAAATAAGTAGATAACCAGACTGGGAGCACTGCTGGAGACAGGGTGAAAATCACTGCAGAACTGAAACAGGGCTACAGGTGGATTTCAGATGCTTATAGCAAGTAGGAAACAGGATTCCAGCTCTGTGGCGAACTGATTCTGTTTAGTTACAGTGATACAGATTACAACTTTCAGCAGGGTAAAATTCTTGTTCAGGCAAAGTCAAAGTAAAACCACAAGCTTTAAACAGAGCGTCACTTGCTCTGATTGGCTGACAGGCAGATTCTCTGGGGTAATATGCAATCATTAAAGGGGTAGAGCAGGTGAGCATGGAAATATAATATTCATCCAAGGACAACTATAATCAAGACAGCAGCATAGCCATTAAAACCCCATTCATATCCTAAGTTTAGCATCTAATGGTAGCAAAGGGATTCAGTCAAACCTAAACTCACACACATTGGGTGTATGCAACAAATCTAACAGATGCAATGCACAATAGTTAGTATTAAGCTTGTATAATGCAACGAAAAACTTATCAACAGAGCAAACAATGCTCCTTTCTAACCTGCAATAATTCTGTTATGTCAAAGGAGCACTCGCTTGATGTCAGTGACTCGTGTTAATGATACAAATCATAGACAAGAGCAAAGCTTTGACAACTCTTTCCCAGAATCAATGTAATCCATCTAATTTTTGCTTACTACATAACTGCATGGGTTTCCTCCTGGCACTTTTGTTTCCTCCCACAATCTAAAAACATACAGGTGTGTGACTGAATAGGGCAACTAGATTGTAAGGGACGAATGAATGACAAACCTCTGTAAAGAGCTGCGTAATATACAGTAGTAGCGCTATATAAAAAAATTAACAAAATACAAAAAAACATGGTTTTCATGGGAAGAAAAAACAGACAGTAGGAAAAAGTCATTAGGGAGAATAAAGGAAGTCCCCTGCCCAGACTATGTTCTGTTACAAACTCAATAAGGGTGTAAGGATGAAACAAAGGTAGTAACATCATGCGACCATTAACCTGCACTGATAGTTAATAGAAATAGAATTATTCCACAGATAGTAAAGCATTTTTACAAAAGCACGTTGGTCGAGCAAAGAATGAAAACATTTCTAAATAATAGTGGAATCCAAGATACATAATGTGGTCTTTCAGCAGCCTAGGGTAAATCGTAAATGCAACACACAGCAAAGCAATGTATGCTTACAATTATAAGGTTCAATTAAAATCCAACCTCCCAATACAAGTTGAGGAAAAGAATAATTCATGCATGTTTCAAAACAGAAATGTTAAACACATGCAGCCTTATTCATATGCAGCGAGCGCTTTAAAGGGATTTCAGTCTCGGCGAGACCAAAAGAGTTGCCTCGCCGAGACTGGAATCCCTTTAATGCGCTCGCCGATGTCCGCGTGCAGGACATCAGCGGGCGCATAACACCATGTGCGAAGTGAGCCGAAGGCTTCGCGGCTCACTTTGCACAATGGTGAATAAGGCTGATGACTGTCCAGCTGCCATTTATTCTTAAATCCACGCGTCAGTCAAAAGGATTTTGGGAGTTGTAGTTCAGAAGTGTCTGATGTACCCAGCATCACGCACTTAAGGTAATTTTAGAAAACCATCACCAATCACAATTGTGTGAGTTTCCTTACAATTTTTTAAATATAGGAAAAATATTTTTAAAAACTAAATTTGTAAGAGTAATTAAAGGCTAAAAATCATTTTTGTTAGTTAATTTTCTATCTGAAAATCTGCGTTCTGTTCTAGTCTAAAGTCCTTTAGGATTCGTTTTCCAACTATTGCCTTCTGATAGTCCAGTCAAGGAAATTCCAGGAAAATGTAAAACTATTTACAGAAAAAAATAATGTTTCATTTTGTTTCTTTCCAAGTAATGAAAATTTACAAAATAAGTATTGACTTTCATCCCCTAATGTTCATCACAGTAGATACACCAATTACATTAGGAAGGCCGCTCCATTTACATAAAAAGCTCATTTAAAAATGTGCTTTAGATTTCTGTAAAGACATGAAAACTCTATAAATCTATTCCATCGACAGAACAAATTTAGCATAACTGCGACTTTTGTAAATATATAAACTTGCAACAAATTTTCAATTCAGTTTCATACCCAAAGGCTTTTGTTGTACAGAATCCAAACCCACTTTTGTTCATTTAGACCAGTGGTTCTCAACCTGTGGGTTGTGACCCCGGCGGGGGTCGCGAACCGCTGCGGCACCCGGAAGCGCCTGCAGGAACCCTTCTTATAAAAATTCCTGCGGGTGACGTCGGCCAAAAACGCCACGACGTGACGCGCGTACGCGATGACATTTCAGCTGAACGCGCCACCCCCAGAAGGTTGAGAACCGCTGATTGAGACCCTTTTCCACTGTTTCTGTGTTTACAAATGTTCAACTGCAAATGTGTTTCAGTTGCATACTGATTGATGCTATAGGATTCAGGTAGAAAGAAACAAAAATTAAATGAATGATGTTAAATTGCATCCAAATAAAAGCATTTAAAAAAAGTCACAGCTGGTTTCAAAATCCTTACGTCTGCCTTTAGACATACAGAAAGGCCAAAGGGTGGATGACTATATTCTGACTCTTTACTGGTCCTGTGCAATATTACAGCATCAAGTAAAATGAGAGTAATATATGTTAACTATCCTCTTGGTGTGGTAGTGAAATAACTACAGTACATTCCTACTAGGTTTTGGGGAAGGAAGAACCACAGCAGGATCTTTTGAGAATATGGATTTGCCTACATTAAAGTGAAACTATGGAAAATTGCCTTCTGTTTTTGCAGGGCTCATGTTTAAGTGATTACAGGGATGCCTTGCTCTCACTTATTCTTTCTGAGATATACACTGCAGAAACTCTGTAGCTCTGATTTTTGCTCCTCCTACGTCCTAAGCCCCAGACTCAGAAAAAAAGTTATCTTTTCACTGGAGCCCAGAATTTGTCGGAAAACTGAAAGACTTAAAAACAGACTGTTCTTAAATAAATCATGAAATAAAAAAATATATATATATGTGCTTAAAATGTCAAATTCATCAATTCCCAATAACAGTAAATAATATTTTGCATCAATGCTTTTTTGCATTTTTTTTTCACCTCATTTTTCTTACATTTCTTACCATTAAAATGACTGTTTAGTCACCTGACAGAAGTGAAAGTGTTGAAAATCTGTAAATAGCATCACAAAATGGCCAATAATGGTCATCAGGGATTACAAAATATGTCCCTATAACCCCTTTAACATAAGGTTCTGGTCATCTTAGCAGCCCCAAACCTCCAAATATTCCAGATTTTAAAAATATGAGTTTGTTCCCCTCTTTCAAGTCTTCAATGGCCATAATCTCTACACCTTTTGCATGGCATAATGATAGAGTTGGTCAGCAGTGTTTGCTGCAATGGATTGTCTGGATAGATAACCGTTCCTGTGACATTATGGATACATTAGGCTCAGTGGAACAGCATCTCTTCATTGTACGATAACCCAGAAAAAAAAACAAATAAGTATAGAGTTGTGCATGTGTTTAGCTGTTTTTAATTTATGCTCTCCGTTGCTAATAAGCATTGGAGGGGGGGGGGGGAGACTGCGGCTGAAAGGAACTGTTGGGTTAAAAGCAGGGCACCTTTAAATAAGACAAACACATTCATTTTCACCAGCCACGACAGGAGGCTGAGGGAAAGAAAAATCAAACGGATCTCTAACAGAAAAGTAGAAACAGACGTCCTGGCAGCAACGCCTGATTCTGTTTGCTAATTATTGCTCTGCATTTACTGAAACCAGAGAGCAGACAAATATCATCCAACTTTTTAATTTACTGTAACATCAAACATTCCACTGCTCACAGATAGGAAAAGGAGGGGGGGATGCAAAGGAACAAGAAATGTAATATCTATGAAATGCACCTACAGAGCATCAACTGAATCTAGAACACACTCGCCCGCTCGCTTGGAGAAGCTAATTGTGTTACCCTCCAATCACTCAAAATCAACACAATGCGGAAATGCATGTTTAGCCCACAGCACGTTTGCCAAGCCAAACAAATAAGTAAGCCCAGAACTACCAGGAAGGCACAGGATGTTAATAATATCTGGACAAATACTCTGTTTAGTTTGAGGTTCCAGCATATCTTTAATGGGTGCCAGCAACCTACAGAAAATCAGTTAAATCAGTAACTTCCCCAGAATACTGTTTGTTCTACCAGGCTTGAATTATAGATTTTAAATATAGCTTACTTTTAAGCATTTTTTACTTTCTCTTTTTACTTTAATGTTCAGTTAAACATCTGGACATGACTTGTACAGAATCCTTATTTTCTTATGTATTCATGTACATTGAAAACTGCCACACACAGCTCGCTTTGTTGAGGCACAATGACACCGTTTCCATGGACCCAATAAAACAGCGCCCCCTAGGTTCAAATATATATAT
>WMED01001861.1:0-25930 GCA_019650415.1 Pipa parva
GAAGCACAGTGTGGGAAGGGGCTTGTGGGGGAAGCACAGTGTGATAGTGCTCTGATAATCATTTTATGTTTGCATTACATGAGTCAGGGGCAGGGATCCTTTGAATTTATTACAAACATTTAACATTTATAGCTAGTATACTTTTAATATGTGCTTTCAAAAATTGAAATGCATTGATAGTTACTACATCTTCAGTCTGTGCTTCTAAAAATTCTGAGTTGTTAAAATAAAGGAAGATATTTAGTTTTTACAATTTGTGCTTACTGGTATGTTTCCTAAATATGTATTATCTAAAGCATCATAGAAAACAATCGGACTAAGTGAAGTCTGTTTAACAACATGGGACTGAGTGAAGTCTGTTTAACAACATGGCTGTTATCTGTAAAGGCTAAATAAGACAGAAAGCAATCACAATTATGAATTCAACTATAAGATAACATTTTTACAAGAGATGTAATTGAATAACTGCCAACCCTAATGGGATATTTTTCTTTGTTACCGATGCTCTACCTAGCTCTGCAAACACATGTTCTTCAGGGGTTTGATAAACAAATCACTGTTAGCAGCTGTGTTCTACTTGTGTTCTAGTGAGCTACCTGAACCAAATTCCATGCAACCTGTACCCACAGTTGGCTATCTCTAGGTGTTCCTGCAGTATACTACAGCTGTTAGGCTAGAGATATAGGATGTTATTCACTAAGGTGCGAATTCGACTGTCGAATTCGCAAACGGCGGATTCCCATAGCAAGTCGGCTACAATTTCCCCATTGTAAAGTCGCGACAATTTTTTATAGTTAAGATTGTGACAATTTTCCCATAATAAAGTCGCAACTGCAACAATATTCTCATTAGAAAGATGCGACTGCGACAGTAGCAGCCTATTGCAACTGTCTTTATCTGGTGAATTCGCACCTATACACAACAATTCGGACTTTAGTGAATAACCGCCATACTGTCTGATATTGACATGGGTAAACTATTTAAAATACATGTAGTACCAAAAATGAAAATGCCTCAAATGCTTTTCACTATATATTCAAGCTGTCTATATTGTGTCTATGAAGTATGATAATTATCTTTAAAAATTAGGCTTTTGGGCATACTATCTGAATAGGTATTATTTAAAGTGCCTTAGAAAACAATGTAACTGAGTGAGTTCTGTTTAACAACATAGCTGCTATGAGTATAAATATAAACAAACGAATTTTACTTTCAAGATGACATTTAAAAATGCTGTATTTGAAAAACTACCATGTCAAGCCAAATGGGAATTTTTATTTTGAGTGTTACTGGTCTATTAACTAAACAAACCCCAGTCTAGTGCAATTGTTTCATAGGGAATGTCAAGTAATAGATATTCATGAAGTGCTTTGGAAAGGCAAATTTGGCTACAACCAACAAAATATTTCATCTAAGTTAAATTATTTGGTAAATAGTTTATATTAAACTGCAGAAAGCTGGAAAAACAAAATAAGTAAGGAAGAAGCTTCAAATAAATAAGTAACATAGTAAAAGAACCAGACGTGTCTCATTAGCGCTCAAGGTTTAACTGGATAAGTGGTTCAGAAGCATACAGTCATAATAAATTCTCAGCTTTGCAGGATATTACAAAAGAGCCAATTGCCCAATTGTTAGTGTAATAAACCATTCCCGTCATGGCTTGAAAGGAACTGGTCTTATTATTGACATTACTATTACCAGATGGCACCTTGAACTCAAAAGTATCTTTTTGGCTCAGAAGCTATGGTAACATATTTACCAATTAACACACCAGAAAAATATTCACATACAGGGCAACAAAAGGCAATTGAGATCTATTAGATATTTGTCATTTTTAAAGTTAAATAACTAAATATCATACTTTATAGTCACAATTAAGAATTTTTTGGAAGCACAGATTGCATATATAGTAACTATAAATAGATTTGAGACATTTTCTTTTTTTAGTGTTACTCTTTTAGCAGATGAAAGATGGCTGCAAGCCACAAGGGATAGAAACAAACTCAAAACAATGCAAATCAGGAATTCAGCTTCAAAGACAACAAAGTTACTTAGAAATAGCTGTCATGCTGATCCAGATGTGCTTTCTTTTTAATTGTGCTGTTGATAATGATAATTTTTTTTAGAATATATATATATATATATATATATATATATATATATATATATATATATATACACTTGTGACTCTCGAAAGCTCATCTGTTTAAAACGAATGTTAGTCAAATAAAAAAGCTATCACCAAATATTACAATACACATGTTTATATATTGAGTTAGGATAGAGTGGTTGTGTTAGTCCACAGATGCAAAAAAAGCTGAGCATTGCAATACTTGGTGATACCATTGTTATTGGACTAACAGTCAGTTTAGATAGACCGCTATTCCTACTGACTTCACTAGTCTACATTCATTTTTTTTCTTTGAAATATCTTTGTTTATACTCACAATTTTCAGGGTTCAGTTGCATCTGAAATTTGGCTGCAACCAAGAAGCAGCTACAAAGAAATATTAATTTGAAGTGATGTCTTAGGCTAGGGTCATACTGGTTGTTTTTCAGCTGAGCTGAAAAAATATTATCCATTGTCTCCTGTGGGATAATTCACACAGGCTATTGTGTTTTGCACCATAGACAACAATGAACCTAATCAAAAACGGCTCAGTTGAAGAACAGCCTAATGGGGCAGCTTACATTCTCTTCTGCAGCAGCAACAATTACTGACTGGAGTTGCAGTAAAATCACCCGTAGGTCTTCATCTGCGATTTTACTGCTATTTTAGCAGCAGCCTTCCCCCTATAGTTGTCAGTACGAAGGAGTTCCCACACTGCTGTTTATAAGTTGCAGCTACAGAGTTTCATTACAATCACAAATGTGGGAACACATGTAAACTATTTTTTTCAGGTAGGATCCAGTACAAGAGATTTTCATGCTTCCAGTTATAGCTACAGTTACAGACTCTTTTCTGCTGCTAGCCAGTGTTGTTATCTGTATGCACATACCCTTTGGATTATTATTCAGTACATGCTTGTTCTAACTGTGTGCATACTGAGTATTATTGTATAATTCTGTGTGTGTCTTTATGTAATGGGAAAGCTGCAGACAAAATTAAAAATAATGATTGAATTCTGTTTTATTTTAATGACCTGTTATTTTGATTTGAATCAGCTGGATTCACACGGGGGCTCATTTTCTACGGGACAACAATGTTGTTATTTGCAAAACATTATCTAAAGTTGCCAGGTTTTCTTTCTGGTGATTTTAGGGCTTATTCATGAATGCGCGAACAGTCCCGTATCGTTCCGAATTGGCATCCATTCACCACATTTGGCAAATTCACAACCCTGAATAAGGAATTTATTTTTTCTTGAAATTGGTAGAGGGGGATATGGGGAGGAACATGGACCAATACAGATATCAATTTCTTTAATCCTATTTATTTTAAGCAATTGTTTAAAGAAGAACTAAAGGTAGAAATAGCAAAAGGTAAAAAAATAAGCATGATGACATGTACACTCTTTTGCATAAGTGGGCGGTGCTTCGCGCTAGCTCCTGTATCCTTGCAAGCGCTGTAAAGTCTGCTTCCATGCAGGGATATGACAGCACAGCTCAAGCTGTCAATGGCATGTTTTAGCTTGGAATAAGGTATTGTTTTAGGTCTCTACTTTTTATTTCTACCTTTAGCTCTCCTTTAAGATGACTGCCTGCTTATCACATAGCCAACACTTGGGAGAGAATTCTTTAAATTTTTTATTTTCAGTTTAGCAATTTAGCATTCATGTTTAAACCAACATTTCTTCATTCCATGCACATTGGTTTCCCGACACGTGATTTAACAATTGATGCAATCAACTACAGTGAAATACTCCTGTGAAATAATACCCCCCAATACTAGAACACTCCCAAAATATTTGTTTCAAATTTGTTTTCAATGTCCGTGAACAAATTAAAATAGGTATGGCCACTGTTAGAGATGTCCCACCAATTGGATCATAGCTGACTGACACGGGAGCAATAGTTAGTGATACTGCATGGAGAAAGCTGACCAATCCTGGTTATTTTGACATGTGTTGTTGCACTAAGGTCTGTGATCCTTTGGCTGCTTTAATCTCTATGGATATCTCAGCATACAGGAGGTTATTTATTAAAGTGAGAATTCAAATGTTAAAGTGAATTCTCATCACTTTGGGTGGCTACGTCTTGGATTCTCTACTGATTATTCACAAAGCAGAGAATTCCAATAGCGAATTCACGACTGTGTCAGTATTCCTATAATGAAGTTGCGACCGCGTCAGTAGCCGTCTATTGTTTAGTGTGCAACTATCGTTAGCTGGCAAATTCGCCACATTGTAGAATTTGCTGAATATCTGAATATGGGGAAGTGGCGAATTCACACTTTTATGCAGCAATTTGGACTTTAATAAGTAATACCACAGTCTCTTCTGTAGTTCAGGCTTCACCAGCCTGGAGGCATATTTATTTACATGTGCTTTCTAGTTGCACTGTTTTGTGTAGAATGTGTCAGTAAACATCAGCTGTCTTGTGTAAATGAAAATGGCAAATACATATGTTGGGCCAGGCTCTGTGAATCATGCATGTATTGTCTTACAGTTCTGTTGTATTTGCCCTTTCACTCGCATAATTTTCTATCCACTGATTGCTAAAAATTGCCAACCAAGACACAGTAACCCATGGCAATGACTATTTATTTTATAGATTCCTTCTTCTTGTTGAGCTCTAACACTGATTTACTTGTCTTTAAAGGACCAGTAACACCAATAAATTAAAAATTCTCATTTGAATTAGCATGGTTATTCAAATACAGCACTTATAACAACTATATATTTTAAGTTTAATTCATAAATTTTATTGCTGTCTGTTTTTTATCAATACTGATAACAACCATGTTGTTAAACAAGCCTATATTTAAAGCTAAATAGCTAAAAATCATACTTTCTACACACAATTTTGTACCTACAGATTGATAATATAGCCACAATAAATGCAGTTTTTGGTGTTACTGGTCTTTTTCAGCAGACCTCATCCAGTCCCATTGTTTTCTTTAGATCAGGGGTCGGCAAAGTTGTTTTGGGAGGGAGCCATTTCACTCCCTCCTCCAGCGGTGACAACTATCTTATGAGCCGCCGGAGGAGGGAGGTGTCCCCTCTTATGACCACCGATAGCCAATCAGAAGAGCAGTTAATGGTCATGAGCGGAGCTTGGGCGTGGCTTCGGCAGTGCGCTCCGAGCCACAACAAGGCGGCTAATGAGCCGCAAGTGGCTCGCGAGCCGCACTTTGCGGACCACTGCTTCAGATGATGCAAATTCAGGAAGTGTGGCCAAAAGCCCAACTTTTAAAGCTAAATACCTAAATATCGTACATTTATTTAGACACACTTTAGAATTTCTGGAAACACACAGTAACTGTGAATGCATTTATGGCATTTTAATATTTTAGCCTTTGCTGTCCTTTTAATTCTCTTACTTTATACTTAACTAGCTGTTTCTACTTATGATTTGATCCTTTACTGTATATTACCCTTCTATCTGTGTAGGTAAGTCTGCATCCCATTTAGATTGTAAGTTCTACAGGGCAGGGACCTCCATTCTCTTGTTTCATTCACTGCCTGACATTTAAAGTGATGTATCTTTGTGTTTCTATTCTTGTAATTTACCTTTATTGTATCACTTCCCCCATTGTCTGTATGATAAATGTAATGTTAAACTGGTCAGCGCTATATGTTACAGGCATTTTATAAATAATATTATACATGTATATGTCAAATATGTTTTTGTACGGCTCTCTGTGTTCATTTAATTAAAGGCCATGTCGAGCCATTGTGGCCCTTGTTTCTAGTGATATGTGCTGCATATTGCCTCATTCTTTTAATGAGATTCTGTAGCTCTGTTTTGTTTCCTCCCACCCTCTAAGACCCAGACTGACATAACTGTACCTTTTTATAGGCTGCCAACAAAGCATTTGCTTGAAAAGTAGCAGCTTTCTTTTATTACAAACAGCAGGTTGTACAAATGAAATAAATGCACCTAGCAACTAGTTTAACTCTGCCTGGTTCATGTATGGATCCATCTTTCACTTCCCCCCCAATTACTCTAGCAATAAAATAGAAGAATTCATTTTCTTTTTTTCCCGTTTCACTGCTTGATCAATATGACCCTAAATGCTCAAATTCTGTAGGAGTCTTCATATTTTTAGTCTTCCTGCAATAGTGGGACCTTGAATCCACTCCTAAACCTGATGATGTACCGAGAAGTGACTTTTTAGAAGGCATTGTTTCCTACTTAATGAATACTTTAAATTCCAGGTCAACAATTATAAACAATTGCAGGGCATTATGTTCTAATTACTTTCTTATTTGTATCTCTATCTGTTACTTTCTGAGACTATTAAGAAAAGTGCCCTGAAACTACATTGGAAATGAATTGTTGAAGTGGAATGATTTTGCTGGTAACACTCAGTAAATGAGCCAGTCATTCTGCTTGATTCATTTTTTTCTCTCTAATCTTTACATACACAGAGTGCACATACCATGGAAAGAAGGTAATGTGTAACACATAGAAAGTGAAGAACAGATTTAGAAAACAAAATTATTTCTACATTGTTTAAAACTTGTCTGAGTTTCTTCTTTTGTTGCATATGCAACAATTAAGATGATACTAAACCTTACTGCCTAAATACTATGAGCATTATGTTTAGAACCAGCGCCAGGTTTTCAAATAGGCACAAGAGGCGTTTGCCTATAAGTGACTCAGATGAAAGTGTGGCTCTTTTCTAGACAGGTGAAATCCGGGGGATAAATTCTAAAAAGAAGTATTTTTAATGTTCAGATGTTGAACTTGACATTTATGATTTCATTTTGTGTGAAATTATAAGTCACGCAAACAAAACACTTTAGTTCACTGCATAATTTAGTTGATGAGAGGTGTTGTCAGTTAGTAGGTGTGGCCTAAGGCTCCAAGCTTTCTGTATATGTAATCTTTCTGAGAATACTGTCAGGTTCCATTGATCTATTGGGCTAGCTGCGGAGGTGCTGTTTTTTTTTTTTTTTTTTGTCCTCTCTCTGGGGAAGAAATAATACTTGCCGTTTGTTTCCCATAATTAGTTTTCCTGAGAGCTAACATTTTCCTCCCGCTCCCCCCTCCTTTTTCTGTTCTGCACGAGATACTTGGATTTTAACGTTTGTTGAAATATACTTTGGATGTTTTTACCTATTTTGGAGTGCCGGAGCCATTGTTGTTTGAGAAGAAAAAGCTGCCTGACTGCTATTGGTTAAGTAGTGTGGTGACCTTTTGACTGCATAAACTAAGCTTGTTTACAGGAGATTACAGAGGGAAAGATAACTTGTGCTCATGTGCTAAGTAGTAAGTAGGGTACTTTTCATGGAAAACTGGCTGATCTTTTGGCTGCATAAATTTAGTAGGAATGCAGGAGATTACAAAGGGAAAGCTGACTTGTGCACATGTAGTAAGTAGGGCAAAAATGTCCAGGGGAGGATACCTTTTTATGGAAAACTGGCCAGTACATGTCACACACACATTTCCTGGTGCAGGAGTTTATCAGTGCTGCCTGCTCAATCATTCTGCTTCTCATGAAACATCTAGTGGAGAGAGACGTTTCTCACTAAGGCATAGTACTGCACATGTAAAGATGTAATCTGACTATAGTTTTCCTTTAAAACCTACAGGTTTTATTTTCAATACATAATTTAGTTGATTCAGTCCAGTAAACCATGCCAATAAAAAAAAACAACAAAAAAAAACTTTACTCTGTTGCCTTTTTAAAGGAATGATGATTTATTACCATATTTAACCTGCTGTATCTTTATTTGAAGATTGATCCCCATGGCTAACATTCTTTATGTCCCTCATGACCAACCTGATTATGGTTTAAAGGGTTTTTCAGGGGTTTTGAGTTTCAGGTAACCATTTTAAAATACAATGCTTGCCCATCAGTAGGAAAGTGTTCAAGATTAGATTTTGGTCCCAGCATATTTTTTTTATAGATGGCAGTTTGTTCAAATTATTTTCATTAATTCCTTATTTTTGCTATCAGTGTTGACTTCTGTTCCTTCCTGTTTTGGCAATGACTTTTATGTCAAAACAAGCAGCAAAAGATAGGAGTAGCAGGTTACACTGCTTAGTTTATCTCCCATCATCCTCCATAACCAGGAGAGCCATCCCTTTACTATATAGCTTAAAACATAGAGCAAGTTCTGTCTTCCTGCAGGTCATCTGTATTCAGCTTGCCAGCAAAATTGTAGTAGCTGCATCCAGCTCTGCTATGTCAGAGAGAGAACAAGCAGCATGCTAAGACCAGACATGTTCTTAGGGTCCTTTTATTTTCCTGTGTGCACATCCAAACTGACCTCCTCCACCCCTCCGTGATCCAAACATCTCCAGCCTTGTTTTCCTGCAGGGACAGTCAGTTGATAGGAAGCGGCATTCTCTGTGCTCAGCAGGAGCTTGTCATCTGCCCGTGTGCATTATTAACAGACCTATGCCTCTGTATTTGTCTTTTGCAGATGGGCCGAAGTTAAAGAGAAATGCTGCAGAACACAATTGCTCACTTTCCCACGGCCATCAATGGTGAGTACTTTCCATGTGTGTTCGCTTTATAGTAATAATATAGTATTACTAATATGCTGTTTGAAAGGAGTACAAAACACTCAATGTTTAACACGTATATAAACAATGAAGTTAAATTTCAGCGACGTGAGTTCTTAGTTACAGTGCAATTCAGTTAATATTGATGATGCTTTCCTGTTATGATATATTTAAAGGTGTCACATTTTCTGTCTGTATTCGAGTGCCTGGAAGGTCTGTATGGTCACATCTGATTGGATTTGGCAGCATTTCTTGCAGCTAATGTAAACATAACAGGTGGTCATATGGCATAAAAGGCTTTATGATAGACATCATTTAATGCTTCCAGTAGTTTGTGCTTAACTTGATTTCACATATGGATAATAATTCAATTTAGAAATATATTTTGAGTAAGAAAGGGATAATACCTGCACTTTGAAATAAAAACAGCACAGTTGTTATTAATAACACTATTATAATCCTTAAAAAAAATGCTTCCATCCATATTTTTTATGCACATTTTTTATACCTCTAAGATGATTGTTCACCCATTGTAATCAATCTACTTTCATTATAAAAAGCACAAAAGGTATTTTATTTTTATCCTAAAATAGTTCTTCTTACGTTCATAATTATTTTTCTCTAGCCGTCTTCTGCTGGAGAAACCTTCTCCTAGGGTATAGTTTTAGGAACCTTCAAAGAATGTTAAATCAGTACAACCTATTTTGTGGAAGCTGCTCAGTTTACAAGCATATGCTGTGCTTATTATAGCCTCCAAAATAGATTCAGTGTTCTCTGGGTTTAGGGGGTGGTAGTAGCAAACGTCAGTTACAGAAGTTCCTAGTTAGGATAGAGGCACTCAGCTGCACATATCTTGATAACTGTAATTTACAGCAGCACAATAGTGTTGTCTTCTAAATAATTACTTTCCACTAGTCACTGCCATTAAATTATGTATATCCTCCAAATGTTCTAAATCCAGTATATTGTTTTTAAGCTGATCTCTTGCAGCAATGCTGTCCTTTAGCGCACCTATATTTTCTGTTGCAGAACATATGTTGTTTTGATTGTTTTCTCTACCACTTTGTTTTCAATGCAGACATCCTCGCCCACTTAGTGCTTAGTATCTCCATGTTGCCTCCCTGCACTGATCACTGACATTACCTTTAGGTAATGTCAGTGATCAGTGCCAAAGCTCTTACCATATAGATCCAATACACTTCCAGACAGGTGCAAGAATCTCAGGATCTTCACAATCTTTTTTACAAGTTGCTCAGTGGCTAGAGGCTGCTTAGAGATCCTCTCCCTTGTATCTTAGTGACTGCCATTCATATCACAATGTGGTTGCTAGAGTCACGGACCCAAATTTGGTAGCTCAGATACGTTAAATAATTTGAACATTGCTAAACATAGCAGTATTGGGGATTATTCATGAAATTATGAACAGTTGTATAAAGTTAAGAATTCACATGTATACGCCACTTCCCAATCTTCATATATTCAACAAACTCTGCAATGTGACTAATTCTTGACCAGTTTGGATGATTACAACAGTCACAGATTTGTGGAGCTCTTTGCATCCCTTTGTGTGCACATACACAGGTAATTCACCTATCCTTTAAAGCAGAGGTCCCCAAACTTTTTACACAGGGTGCCAGTTCACTGTCCCTCAGACCAATGGAGGGCCAGACTTTAAAAAAAAACTATGGAAATCCCTATGCACACTGTACATATCTTGTTTTAAAGGAGACCTAAAGTCAAAAAATAAAAAACAAGTTTTAAAATACTTACCTTATACTGAGCCGATTGATTACAGTCACAGCATGAGCTTGTGCTATAAGTAGCCAGCTTCCGATGCTTCCCCCGACACCTCCTGCACAGCGCGCTGGCTGACATAGAAGCCATCCCACAGCTCCTTTCCCAGCTTCATACATCATCATGCTCATTGCGGGGAGTGTTCTTTTTGGCCCCCGCACTGAACGTGATGATGTTTAAGCCCTGAAACACCCAAGGTGTAACAGGGTGGGAGGAGCTGCAGCGCTGGCTTTTCAGTCACCAAGCGCTGTGAAGAAGCGTGGGGGGAGTCATCACGAGCCGACTAATTACAGCACAGCACATGCTGTGACTTTAATCACTTGGCTCAGTATAAGGTAAGTATTAGAACTCTTTTTTTTTTTTTTTATAAACCCCCCACCCATGCTGTGCTGCTTTCTCCCGCAACCCCCTCCCACGCTATGCTGCCTTCCTCCACAACCCCCCTCCCATGCTGTGTTGCTTCCCCCTCCCCCCGCTGTGCTTCTTGCCCCACAACCCCTCCTCCCTCCATGTTCTCTCGCCCCCCCCCCCTTTTTTTTGTGTCCCTACCTTGTACCTGGCCCGGCTCAGTGTTCTGTAAAGCTCACTATTACAGGGCTCGTCACTTCCTCCCCCACCACTTACTGATGATGTCTGATAACATTAGTATGCACCAGAGAGGCTGAGAACAACGCTGTGACAGTGAGCTTTGCAGCAGAGCTTTACAGTGAGCTTTACAGGCGATGGGGGCCGGGTAAATGGCCTCAGGGGGCTGGATGTGGCCTGTGGGCCGTAGTTTGGGGACCTCTGCTTTAAAGAAACAGTTTATTTACCAACAGTTATTTGCCTGTCTATTCGGCATTGCTAAATAAAAGTTAATCACCCTTTGAAGTGTAAATTATTTAGTTATTTCTATCCTTTACAGTTTTGAGCCAGTTTGGTACAGAAGCTCTTTCCCTCTCTCAGCTACTTTCTCTTCAACAGTTCACTTGGAATCTCAAGTTAAGGCATTGACTGACAGGCTGGGTAATGCTAAATAATCAATCAGAGACTTTAAGCTGTCATCCCCTTTTTTTTTATTCTTAAAGATGCAGCTGACCCAGCACAAGTAATTGTTAAAGAAAGGTCTGAAATATTGACTTTCTTTTTATATGGATTTGGTCTCTGTCTCATGCCCAGTGTCACCGCACTATTACTACTGACAGCGTACACTGTTAGCTGTACCTATGCTAACTGCCGATGTTATTTCATTAGCTGTTAATTTTGACCTTCCTGAGACACTGCTATGTCAGTGGCAAAAGAATGTTACATCCATCCATCCGACTAGAAAGTTAACAGAGAAGCACTATGTACTGCTACACAGGAGGAAAAATTAATTGCTTTGCTCACATAAGAATGACTAAGTATATTAGTCAAAATTTTTATTATGCATATAAAGCACACATAAATTTTGATTAATCAGGCTGGACTGTTCCTTTAAGCAACTGAGTTTGTCGTGGTAGCAAATACAGCAATGGGTATTGTGTAGCATTTGCCAGTTTTACTTCACCAGATTAAAGTGGTGAATTAGGAGGCTGTTGGCTGGGCTTCTACTGTCTGATTGTCTACTCCACACTATGCAAGAGACGGCTACTGACACCGTCACTTCTTGGCTATGGGTATTCTCTGTTTAGTTAATAAGAAGTAGAGAATTTGTGAGCATGACAACCTGAAGTGATTAGATTAGATTTATTTGTCACTCTATAAGTAAAGTTTATACAAATCAGTGAAATTACAGATGCGTCATAGATTAGAGAAGACAACAGCAAGTAGCAAATTGCAATAGGCAGTGAATACAAGCGAGGATCAATAAGCATACAAAGACCACAGATTCACTTCGAAAGTCAAATTCTCACTTTGATGAATAAGCTCTCCAAAAAATGAGGGCGGTATGCACACTGGAATCTAAATTAAAGATGAATGGAAAGGTGACTAGTAACAACAGGGATAAAAAATTCATTTGAGTTGGCATTTATTTGAACACAATACTGTAAAAATGTGATCTTCTAAGATGGAAATTTCAAAGTTTTATTGCAGTCGGAAATGTAGCTAAATATGTATACAGTACAGGGTACCACAGAAAGCCTAATAAAGTGAAAATAAATGTTTTCCTTGTACTGTAATATTTGAAGTGGTAAATATATAGTACGTTTAAAGTGAACCTGTCAGGTCTACTTAACAGACTGCTAAAAACATTCAGCTAAGACTGTAGTACAAGAAGCAAACTCCCTAGTTCTTCTCTGCTCCGACGCCTGACTTTAACCTCAACTCGGCTTGGCCGTGGCTAAAAGGATCACTGACAATAAAGTTCATCCAATCTGGTCCATTAAATCATGATCTGATTGGAGGAGCTATAATGTCAAACATCATTTGGCTCCGCCCAACCCCACTTCAAATTAAAGTCTTGCATCAGAGCAGAAAAAAAAGCAGGGAGTTTGCTTCTTTCACTACAGTCTTAGCTGAATGCTTTTAGCATTCAGCAAAGATAACTCCCTGCTTCTTAAAAAAAAGAAAGAAAAAAAAAAGTCTGTTAAGTGGACATAACAGGTCCACTTTAAAGGCATATGAGTTTGTTTTTTTTTGTTTTTTTGTGTTGCTGTCCCAAAAGAACTGTGTTTTGTGGGTTTCATCTGGTGGTTAATAGTGGGAGGTTTTGTTCAGCTGTTACACATTAGAAATTGCTTTACTTTTTTTTCTGAAATCCATCCCTGACTTGATAGCAACTGAATGCTAAGAACTCTGTCACTCTAACTTTAATCACTGACAGTATCACCCACAGAACTGGGAAGCTGTGTTGGAAAATCAGTATCCATTGTTTCCTGTTGGATAGTCCACACAGGCTATTGTGTTTTGTACCATAGATAATAATTAGCCTAATTTAAAAAAAAAAAACAGAGTTGAAAATCAACTTAGTGTGAACCCAGCCTAACTGAGTTTAAATAAGGCACCACTGTTTTGTCTATTGAAGTGCTGTCTTTTTCTATTCATTACAGTGTGTGCACATTTAATAAGGATTTATGCATGTGCTCTTGATCTGAAAGCAAAATTGATTTTGTATCCTCCAGAGTATCCAAACATTAACATCCAGCTCCACAACTAATGGTTTTTCCATTTTAATTGGATGTTTGAAAATGATGTTTCATTTACCTGGTTCGGTAGTAAGACGATCAAAATTTAATTATTGCCCGTTGCAGGATTTTTGTAAAAAATGTGAATGCAGAGGTCAGATTTACGACTTACTCCATTTAATATAAGGCTTACCTTTTAGGAGTAAATAGAAGCATTTGGTAATCCTGCTGTTGGGAACCCATGACTCCAAATGGCTGCGGATGATGGGAGGTATAGTTCCAACAACTGGAGGACTGTATATTTGATTTGCTTGCTGCATACTGCTAACCTTTGCAGTTTGAGTCACTGTGCTCTTTGTGAAGCTACAGCTACACTGTTATTGTATGTACAATAATGTCAAAAAAGAAAGATGCCCCAAAAGCATTTATACCTGCTACAGGTTTCATTTGCACTACCAAAAATGTAACGTGATATTTTATTGAAATAGTCGTACAGTGGCGCTTGGCAGGTGTCTATTTATGAAACAAATAAAGTGGACAAACTGCAATTAACTGTATCATAACAACAGTGCCCTTTTTTTCCCAGGCAGACAAAAGGGATAGCGGTAACAAAAACAGAAGGCAAGAATATTGACAAAAATTCAGTAAGCAGCACAAATAATCGGGCAACTATACTATAATTAAATCCCATTGTTGCACTTTAATAATTACCCTCCAAAATTAGCAAAGGTATAAGCACAAATTAATAAAAGTCAAAAATTCAACTTCAAGGAAATCCTGAAGGAAAAATCCATACTTTTCAAGTGTTCCTGTCCCTTAAATAAAAAGAAAGTAAAAATAAATGAGGAGGGGTTATTAATGATCGATAACACTATGAGGGGGTTATTGACTAAAGTCCAGATTGTCTCATAAAGGTGTGAATTGGTCACTTCCCTGTATTCAGCAATCTCTGCAATGTGGAGATGGTCACACATTACACAATAGACCACTACATGAAGTCTTGCCCGAACGTCATCAAGTGACACACGACAACGTGGGGCTGAAACGTCATGCGTGACGTCAGGCCAGGAGGGTCGCGCTCTCAACTAAGTTGAGAACCGCTAGAGTAGAGAATCAGTGCGTAGCCACCCAAAGTGATGAGAATTCAAGTCAATAACCCCCTAAATGTCATGTAATGTAGTTTTAGGGATAAAAACGTTTAACTTAAGTTTCAAAAAAAAAAAAGGAAGCCTAAAATATTTTTGTGCTGGTTTCAATTCAGTTTAATTGTGGCAACATTCAGCAGGCGATATAATAATCCATGTATAGCAGACCTGCACTTCCTGTTTGGGAGATTTTGTAGAGCCAGATGCACATAGAATGTTCTGCATAGATTCCCTCTGTGAAAGCTAAACACTGTGAATATTCTGTTACAGGGGGGCCAAACATGTGGGCCATCACTACAGAGGAGAGGGCCAAGCATGATAAGCAGTTTGCCAGCTTAAATCCTTCTGGAGGGCTAATAAATGGTAAGTTTGTTTTATTTATTCACTTTTTATCCTCTGGGCTTGGTTACCATGAAAAAATGGCAAAGGACACATTGCAGTGTGAAAAGCATTCCAGCCATGCAGCCTGCCACGTATATAGCCAATAGTCCCAGAGTCAGAATTTGGGGAGACCTAACAAGGCACAATAAATTTATATGATAAAGGAGAAGCTTACAGGAAGCAATCATCTCTACCACTACTAAATGCTGAGTAAAATGAAGCATATCTGTGCAAATGTGCTAAGTTTAAACCTCTCTCTATTCTTTTCTACACTAAAGTAACTAGCTTGGCATGCACCTAATTTAAATGTCTATTTAAGATACCTATTTAAATACATTAAAGGACACTATAGTGGTGATATAACTTCACACATACATATAAAACTCCTTTATACTAAACCAATTGCTGACACAAATAGTTTAAAAAAAAGTTTAGGAAAGAAATAATACTTGCCGTTTGTTTTCCCTAATTTAGTTTTCCTGAGAGCTGACATTTTCCTCCCCCCCCCCTCCGCTCCCCTCCTCTTTCTGTTCTGCAAGTCGGGCAACACAAGAAGAGAACGTTGCCTGACTGGTATTGGTTAAGCAGTGTGGTGACCTTTTGACCGCATAAATTAAGCTTGTTTACAGGAGATTACAGAGGGAAAGATAACTTGTGCTAAGTAGTAAGTAGGGTATTTTTCATGGAAAATTGGCCAGTACACATCACACACATTTCCTGGTGCAGGAGTTTATCAATGCTGCCAACACAATCATTCTGTGTCACATGAAACATCTACTGGGGAGAAACACTTCTCACTATGGTATAGTACTGCATAAGTGAAGATGTATTTTGACTATAGTTCCCCTTTAAATAAACAACTGCATAGACAGTACGTAGTAATATACAGTATTATGGGTAATATTTGGCCTGGTTCAGTGAGGTCCTATTCACATTTTCTTATTTTGTCTAGCTGTATGCAACGAATTTATTTTGTCTATGACAATAGTTTATGCATGTATAGTAGTGTTTATTATTTGCAACATGCAGAAGATTTGCTCCATTTCCTAAACCACTCCTTAGTCTAAGGTTGATTCTTCTTGGGTGGGGTTAATATACTTATCAGTGCCTGTGCTGACTCCTGCTTTGTGTTACAGTCAATCGTCTTTTTTTTTTTTTTTTTTTAGTTTCAGCGCCATGTAATCTAATATTGCTTCTGTGCTTGCTCACATCTACAATTTTGGAGAGGAGGCATAAACCAGATGGGGACTGTAATGCTGGAACTGAAGAAATAATGTTTGGCTGTGACATAAAGCCAGCTCTGGACCCCCTCTCCTTTCCCCTACCCCAGTAACCAATTGGGGTTGGGGGGCAACAGCATTGCCAAGGGGGACTGGACTGACCCCCACACACCCACCCCATTTAAAGAGGGGCAGGGGTTCCTCAGCTGGAGCGGGTTAATCCATGACCCCCTCCCATGTCCCCCAACCCCATCAGCACTATGGGGTTGGGGGCTCTAACCTAATTATGGCCCTACCCTAACCATGGGGTGATGGGACTGAGGTGAGACCCGCACCCCCTAGCTAGTGGAGTGAAGGGCCTTTACACCACAGTAATTAATTGTTTATTATAATTTTAATGATTGCTTTTTTTTTGTAAATGTTTTTATGATGTTTTAGATTGTTTGTTTCTTTTGATTTAGATTGTTAATTATGGGGAAGGGCAGGGAGTCCAGCATGGATCTGGTAGCGATCCTCCCCAACCCCACATAGCGGGAGTGGAGGAGATGGGACCCCTACTATTTTTTTTATGCCCCTCTACCCTGCAGGGACATTGTAGTAGGTCAAAGGGGAGAGGTACACCCTGCCTAGAGCTGAGGGAGGGTGGAATGATAGGGGAGATTGATGTTGGGGTGGTGGGGAAGGTGTGTGGGTCTTGTGGACCTCCAGTGGAGGGAATTTTAGCGCTGCAACAATATCAGCAGGTATTGCTGCACCGCTAGGTTGAGCATTTCACACTTTATTTACTGCTGCCAATGCGCGTCCCCGATTTCATCTAGTGCGCATGGGTGAGATTTGACAGAGGGAGAGAGGAGCCATGAGTATTTGGGGGTGTGAAAATAGGTTTTGAGTGGCAGGTCTTAATCAAAATGGTGGCTTCCAGATCTGGAAATCGAGACAACCTTTCAGTAAGACCTACTATATTAGGTTTTTTGAGAATCGTCTTTATTATTTATATGATCGATTGATGTACTTTATTTAACTATAACAATTGCAAGGTGACAGGTGCACTTTAAAGGCACCCTACAGGGGTCCTAAAATACCAGACGTCCAATGATCCATTTTCCCAGCCTTTCTTGTACAGAACTGCCTTCACTTCATCAATTTTTAAAAATTCCATATAAAACAGACAACATTTTCACTTAACAGACACTAGATGACTATAACTATCAAAGAGGAAAAATAAGTACAAATCAATTCAGAAAAGGATTTAAATTCAAAGACAACATTTTATGATGAAGTAACAACTGGCATTCCAAAAAAGTTAATGTAAAATGCCTGTGAATATGAGCCCCTGGTAAGAATGCTCTCTATTGTAATGTTTATATTTTTTAAACATATTTACATTAAAAAAAAATAATTTAGTAATAATTTAGAATGTATGACCTTAAAGTGGACTTGTGAGGTGTGTTTTCTGAGCACGTCCCTTTTTAAAAAGGTACTTTTTTCTTCACTGGTAAATATCTCCACCCACTTGTGCAAATGCTTCTTCATTTTTTGGTGGTAAAGACCAAAAATAGTCAGCTTGTATTATTATTATTAACAGTGAGGAAACAGCAGAATTACTTACAGGGTGCCGGGGGTAAACCCACTTCTTTCTGTTGTGTACTTGCAGATATATTTTGTAACTTAAGTCAGGGAGTCATTTATTTTATGCTTGATTTGCTATGAAGTAAAACTCTTCAATTAATTGAAGAGAAAGAAACTTTGGTTCACAATAAAAATGAACCATTAATTGCTTCCAAAGTTCTGCTTTCATGTTTAATAACATTTGTTCATTTTAAGTTAATGTTGTGTAAACTGTTTTGTGTGAGCTTCAGATTAATGCTATTGATGCTGTCAAAATTAAACACTCGCTCATGCTTGAACTCATGGGGGAATTCACCATTCAGCGAAGTGAGCTCCGAAGCCTTCGGCTCACTTCGCAAATGGTATTATGCGCATGCTGATGTCCTGCGCGCGGACACCAGCATGCGCATTAAAGGGATTCCCATCTCAGCGAGACCAAAAGAGTTGCCTCGCCGAGACGGGAATCCCTTTAATGCTCATGCTGATGTCCACGTGCAGGACATCAGCATGCGCATAATAACATTTGTGAAGTGAGCCAAAGGCTTTGGAGCTCATTTCGCTGAATGGTGAATTCCCCCCATGGTCTTTTTAATACAATAGGAAAAAATGGATTTCTTTTGTTATTGTGAAAGTGATGCCTGCTTGCATTCCTTACTTTCTTCCTACTTAAAGGTGAGCAAAAGCCACAGGCTGGCTTTCATGCTGATTGATAGCCAGCCAGCCAGTGCTTAGCTAAACGGCCCTTTGAGTCACCCTTGCTGCACTGAAGTGCAGTGGCTTAGCAATACCTACCATTTATGGCACAACTTGTGATTGCCTATGTGATAAGCTAGTCCTAAGTCCCCTGCAGATGGCATGGAAATTTGTAAGCCACAATTTGTTTAAACCACACCCCTTTAAGTCACTCTTCCACATAGCCCAATCATTAATGTATTTGATAGGTGCCTGCTCCTTGCTAATTACCTTAGGCATTGCTGAGTATCCACAGCTAATTTGCTCAGTGACCATCAGAATACTAAAATAGTCATTGCTCTGTCACTTCATGCAAATTGCACTTTGACCAACAGCTAAACAACTATATTGCACATTCCTTAGTAACCAGTGTATAAGGATACCTAAAGGTATTAAAAAAGAAGTATTAAACAACATACCTTGTATTGAGATGAATAGTTACAGTCACAGCATGAACTGTGCTGTAATTACCCGGCACCGATGCTTACTTCAGAGCGTGCAGGGTGACACAGAAGCCAGCGCGAAGCTCCTCCAACTTGGTTCACTGGCCTCACACATCATCATGTTGATTGTGGGGATTGTTCTCATTGACCCCTGCAATGAATGTGATGATGCTTCAACCATTTTTTACCGCCGGTGAACCAAGTGGGAGGAGCTTTGTGCTGACTTCTGTATTAGCCTGTACTGTGAAGTTATATTACACAATGCCCAGTAGCCACAGTTAATTGATTTACAGGGATACAGCTTACAAAATACACTAGGCATTATTCAGCAGAACCAGTTTCTTTGAGAAGAGATTATTATCTAAGAGAAGTCATATATGTGCAGTATAAAATGATATAATCAGAATCGGTGCGCAGTTTCCTAGAACATGCTCTGGATCAGGGGTCTCAAACTCAATTTACCCGTGGGCCACTGGAGGTAGAGTCTGGATGAGGCTGGGCCGCATCAAGTTTTCCACGAGAAAAGCTCTTACAAAAACATTCCATTGTTATCAAATGTCTTTATTTTTTTCATCCTATTTTGTGTTAAAAAATAAAAATTAACAAATTCATAAGAAAATAAATCAATCAGTAATAAATAAAACGAAAATAATAATAATGTGATAATACAGCAGATATAGAAGACTGAAGAAACCACATATAGTTGCTGACTAGAGAATGCTATACTCCTCAGCATGTCTAGTTGTGTCAAATTGTATTCTTTGTACACTGCAACTTTCACTGTACAAAGAAGACATGTCGGGATGCCCCTGTGCTCAACAAAGAAATATTGCACTTCCCACTTTTCCTGAAATCGTCTGTGTTCATCACCAACCTTTCTCTTCACTGCAGGCTTTGAAAAAGACATGTTTGGAGCTGTGTAATACAGTATATAATTCCACTTGGTGTCACTGTTTCAGTGTTTAGCCGATGCGTCTTTTCCACTTTTTTTTTCTATCCCACTGAGCAGCAATTTCTGCGTCCGCCTCTGCTTCTGAACCCTGGGTAATGGTGCGAGTTCGCAATAAGCCCGGCCGATGTCCCGCCTCCGAGAGCAATATACCCCACCTTGATTGGTAGGTTCGTTCAGCTCCGCACACAACACTGAAAAGTGCCATTCATACCAAACTCGTGGGCTGCACTAACTTTAAACTTTGATATTGAGGTGGGGGCCGCAAACTATTGTCTCGAGGGCCGTGAGCTTGAGACCCCTGCTCTAGATGCAGTGGAATATAACAACAGGGAGAGAAGGGAAGAAAGGAAAAGATACAGATGACGTTAGAAGGCAGGGAAGAAAAAAATATGAGAGGCAGGAAAGAAAGGAAATGGGGAGGTAGAAGAGGAAGGAGACTGAGAGGGAGAGGAGGAACAAAGAATTGAGGCAGGAAGGAAAGGAGGAAGCAAGGAATCAGTGAGGGAGTAAGGAAAGGAATGAAGAAATGCAAGGAGACAGAGGGAAGATTTAAAGAAAAAAAAATAAACAGAGGAAGGAGAGAAAGGTAGAAAATGGAAGCCACCCTCTGTTTCCTCTGAAAGCTGTAGGAGCCAGGTAAGCTATAGTCTCCATCATTCCTTCCCTCCTTCAGTGACTTTCATTACTGGTCTCTTTGCAAAAACAGTTGGACTAATACTGGCCTTTATGCAGGAGCTGTCCTAAATTTCTGTAGTACAGAGATAGGAGAATTATAACTTTCACACATCAGTCTGTATCATGTAGACTTAGCCTTAGTTTTCTGTTTTAGTACACATCTGCTTTATGTGTTAAAGGACCAGTAACTTCAGAAAAAGAGAAAAATCCCCTTTGACTTGGCAAGGTTGTTTTGTATGGATGTATATTTTTATTTATAAAGTGCCAATAGGTTACATAAAAAGTATTTCAACAGTCTTAACTTAGAACTTGAATTCCTGGTTTTTATTGCTCTGAGTGGTTCTTTCATCTTTGCTGCCTTATCTCTTAGGGAAACAAACCCTGTTCTGTCCCATTGTTTTCTATAGAACTTTAGATGCAGATACAAATTCCTTGTGTGTCCCAGAAAGTCCAATAAAAAAAAAAAAAAAGATGGCTGCATTCAGCAAAGACAACAATAATACAAATCAATAAAATATTGGAATTAAACCTGAAAAATAACATTGTACAAGTACTGCACAGATTTATATAACTGCCATACTGACTCGTATTGCAAATTTAATTTTCTGGTGTTACTGGTCCTGTAAAGACAATTATAAATAGACCTGAGGAGTAGATAGCTCGTGCCTGGGCATTGTTTTGTTTCTAGATAGCCAAGTGCACACTGCCTATAAAATATCTCTGTTCGTTGGTTAGTTTCACGAGCATTTTATTCTTAACAAAAGTTACTATATAAAATAGTTTTGGGTTTTGTTGACCAGGCCCTATGCCCCAGGGGACCTGGCCACTCTAGCAAGACTGCTGCAACCCTCCTTTCATGCAGCATCTACTTCTGGTGAGCTAGAGATGGGGCAGCAATGAGGGTGGGGGAAAGCACCCTGATGCCAATTCTGCACCAGGCTCAGGGGAGGGGGACCCAGTGCCGATCTTTTATCAGGGCACCATATTGTGTATTTCCTCCCCTGACCTGGTGCACTCTTCTCTTTTTGCCCTCTCTGCTCCTTTCCCTGGGCCTGGGAGGGAAAGTCTTAGGGGGTTGTACTTTATCAAAGTGAGAGGTGTCCCTCGAAACACTGTTTATGCCTAAAGGATAATACAATACATATACAATGAGTTGTTCCACTGGATTATGTTTAGTTGGGGTGGATGTGTCTTTGAAGAAACTGCATTATAACTATTGATGCTTTAAAGGAAGAAGAGCAAATACGGTACTATTTGTAGATCCTTGGATCTGAAGGGTTTTTGGGCATATAGATATTTGGGGGTTTACACTGGTTAGTTATATATCCAGTTGTTAGTGCAATGACTGTTTAATTGTCAGGTGAATGATGGGAGATTGTGCTGTATTACCAGTAAATTGGTAACTAGTTTTTTCTTTTTTTTAACAGGCGATCAAGCACGTGGCTTTTTCTTGCAATCAGGCCTCCCTTCTTCCATTCTAGCAGAAATATGGTAATGTATTGGATCTCCCTATTGGTTTAATCAATCAGCTATCAGTCCTTATGTTTATAATTACAATAAGATCTAATTTACACAAGCTACATAATTTCATGTGATTAATTCACAGTACAGAGACCAAAGTGTATTTGTGCAACTAAAAAGTTTATTTTGCCTTGTTTCTGTCAACTGAATTTGTAGACATCAGATAAATATTCTAAAATGAAAACCTAAAAGCACTGTTTTGTTGTGTGAAATGTGATGGTAAGTGTTTCACACCTTGGCAACTACGGTATGTTCCTAGGTGTAACCTTGTTCCTTATTGTACAAGATGTGACTCACAGCTAGGTTTCTCCTGCTGCATTTTTTTCTGAAATTACATTTTCAGTGCGCATGGTTGTGGTTATACAAAAAAATGATTTATGAGCACTCCCACTTCCTATAAAATCGAAAATTTCTTTGAGGCAGTACCACAGCATCAAAATCGGCACTCCAGGGTCCTAACTAGCCAATATCGTAAAACCCCTTTATTATAATAGAGAACCAAGTCTGTTTCACCTGTAGTCAAAGGCCTTTTTCAATATCTGCACTTGAAAAAAAATACATATATATGTTAGTTGTGTGAGAGAACATGCGTGTGTTTATAAATGTTTTTGTATGTGTACTGTTCTTTATATCAGTATAATGCTGGATACAACCCCATGATTTCTGCACAAAAAAATTATCTTCTAAAGTCTAAATGAAATTAGAACATCTTAATAAAAAGCACAACCAATGCCTGACTGTTTTACAGCTAAAAGGGAAGTACCAGTATAAACCCATGGCTTTTCTCTTACCATTTACTTACATTCATTCCTAAACTGAATGGACTTTACAATTACTGACTTTTTCAGGCAGTGATATCTCTAGCAATAAATTTCAACTGCCCAGATAAACTAGTCCATACCTGTATAAATGAAAACTAAATTTGAAATAAAATTTAATAGGCAAATAGGGAACAATATAAATATGTTAATGATAATCACTTAGGGGGTAATTCAGCATGCAACGAAGTGAGCTTCGAAGCGTTATGTTCACTTCGCAAATGGTATCATGCGCATGCTGATGTCCTGTACGCGGACATCAGCATGTGCATTAAAGGGATTCCTGTCTCGGTGAGGCAACTCTTTTGGTCTCGCCGAGACAGGAATCCCTTTAATGTGCATGCTGATGTCCTCGTACAGGACATCAGCATGCGCATGATACCATTTGCGAAGTGAGCCGAACGCTTCAAAGCTCACTTCGCTGCATGCTGAATTACCCCCTTAATCTGTATGAACTGTTGATTATTGTTTACACCTAAAAAAAAAAAACAAAAAAAACTTTTCAATTGTTTCAGGACTCTGTCAGACCTCAACAAAGATGGAAAAATGGATCAACTGGAGTTCTCCATTGCGATGAAACTAATAAAGCTCAAACTGCAGGGGCAGTCTCTACCCATGATCCTTCCACCTGTAATGAAGCAGCCTCCAGTCTTCTCACCATTACTGTCCTCCCGCTATGGTATGTCTCTGGTTTATTAAGCATCTATTGAGATTTTTTTAAATACAGAACTTTAAAAAGAAAAATCTGAAACTTTTCAAACTAACTAGGTTTGAGAACTAGGTGCCTTGTCTGCCAGCCTTTCCCTACACTTTTATAAGGAGAATCTGCTGTTGTGAGTCTAATGAGCACTGGCTGGGGGGAGGTGCTACACTGGGTATCCAGTTAGATATCAGTCTTGAGTAATCTTAATGCTAGTGTGTCATTAAATGTAAACCGTATCTGTCTAACTAGCATCCCTTCCATCTATTCAGAAGGGCACATAGTCTTGCCAAGATAGGGGTTGATTGGTGGCATGGCCCAGACTTTGGACCATAGGAGCAGCAGTGCATCTTGTTACAATACACAGTGCAGTGGTATGTCTGAAGGATTCCACCATTTGCAGTGTTGGGAGGTGTGAGATTTCTGATGGCATCTGTAAGGGTATGTTAATCCTGTCCATAAAGAAAGCCCCATTTACCTATTGTTAAGCAGTAAACCATTTAAGAAACTCCTGACTCATCTCTTAACTCAACAGTGCTCAATATCCCCCTGCAATTGCTTTGTCTCTGTAAACAAGTTCCATGTATGGGAAGTTTATGGCTAAAGCCACGCCCCTTCACTCCCTGGCTTCTCTTTCCACAGCCAACTGCACAGGCGGTTGGACAGGTCTTATCTGCGCATGCTCAGGGTTATAAACGGGCATTTTAGATAAGGAAAGGGGGAGCGGGGATTCTGGCTCACTGAATAGTGAATGATGTCACTCGGGGTGGAGCTTATCAGCACTGCACAGGAAGAGTTTGTACACAGAATGGGAAGGGGGGCAGGGCTGTGTAAACATGAGGCAAGCACTATTGATCCCAAAATCGTTTTTACATTTTAATGTTTAAGTTGGCATTCTGAATGTATACATGTCAGATATATAAATAATGTTTTAACCAAACTTTTCATGCCCTTTAATCTTACTGAACCTGTGTCCTTTATTGGTTTTCTGCAAAAAAAAAAAGTCTAGCATATCTTACATTTGTAAATTATGTGACAATGTTAAGAGGCTTCTCTTACTATTAAATACCAAGTTTGCAGTGACTTCCACATTTATATAATCAATACATATGTAGAATTGGAATAAAGAATGTGGAAGACTACATTACAATTACTTTTTTCTTTTCTAGGAATGGGTAGCATGCCAAACCTGTCCATTCCTCTACCAATGCCTACTCTCCTGCCTTTAGCTCCCACTACATCCTTGACCTCAGTGAGTTCTCTTCCACCCTTGCCTATGTCAACTCCCTTGGTGCCTTCTATTGGCTCATCATCAACTTTGCCAAATGGAACGTCTACTCTTCTGTCATCTTTCTCCGTGCCTTTGTCTTCTTCAAGTAGGTATTATCCTGAGCTTTACGTTATGACCTTTCTGCCTGGTTTAGGATGTAAGTTCAGTAATCGACCCTTTTAAACGCATATTTGATAGGAGCTTACATGCCAGGTGTTCAAGGTAAATGTCACATGGGTAGAGATAATCAGGACGATCCTTTCAATTAAATGAAGATCATTCAGGGTATGAAACAAAGTAAGATTGCTGGAAAAACAAACATGTGGAACATTGTATAGGGATAATCTCCCATTGTGACAGCTGTCAGCCTAACACAAAATTCTCCAGTTGTCATTAGCCACAGTAGGTTATATGAGTTTATGTTTATTTGCGTGGGTTTCTTCACATTATGTTGCCCTTGCTTAAATATTCTACCAACAAATCAGGTCCTGGGCTCTAGTACATGGGATTATGGGTATTGGTGCTCTGCCATGACTTTGTAACAGAAAATATGTATCTACCTTCCTGTGCCCTGGCTGCACAAAATGCTGTTTAATGCAAGGGTTTACATTACCTGAAATGTGCTATATCCTTGTCTAAAATGAAAGTCGTGAAAATGGTGGCAGTCAGAAATTTGATGTTTTTACATTTTGACTACAGAGTAATTTGTATGTATGCTTCAAGGACTAACATTGTATTATTCTCTGATTCCGCAAAGTGACAACATTGATTTAAATAATGCTTGTCATGCATGTCTACCCAGTCACAGCAATGTATTCTTCCCTGATTGATCTCAAATCTACCCCCTGTATGTTTCCCTAACTGCTTCCTAATCTCCCTCCGTATGGTTCCCTAACTGCTTCCTAATCTCCCTCCGTATGGTTCCCTAACTGCTTCCTAATCTCCATCCGTATGGTTCTCTAACTG
>WMED01001862.1:793-19553 GCA_019650415.1 Pipa parva
CGCAAATCTGGCCAGGACCGGCCCTGACTGGAATGCTGCATTGGTTTCTCTACACACTGGAAGATCACTGCACTATAATTATTATAGGGTACTTGTCTAGCCAGGAAGTTGGTAGACTTGCCTAACCAGATTATATCTAATTCTACAATAGCTTTGCATATTTTTTATTTTAAATATGATTTATTTTTCTGCTTACTTATTGTTATACTGCATGTACAATATGACAATTTAAGGCAAATCATTTTTTTTAATACTCTTTAATTGTTTTTTCTACAGTAATTTAATGTAAAACATCCCTTATCTATCATTTCTGTTTTCTCTATTCTGAATAAGCAGTGAGACATGGCAGACTAGCTTGCAGTGTGGATTGTAAGCAGATAGTTGTGGAACACTGCCATCTAGTGGTTTTGGCCTCATACTGCTTCTATTCATGCATATGGAGAAAATCATTGTCTGGATGCAACAATATTGCATACTTTTTTGTAAAGTCATAAGTCGTAGTAAAATATATGATTAGGATATAAACAGAATGCACAGTAGTTATATATACAGTATTATGTATTATTCATACAAACAGCTTTTATTTGTACAGTATTATAGAGTGTGTATGTATGTATATATATATATATATATATACAGTCTTTACAGTATTTCTGTACAGAAATGTATACCTTAGTTATAGCTAATGAAATATATATACATAGGGTATTTTATAATACTGTATATATTATATCGTGTAATATTTAATACATAGAGCATACTGTATTTATACATACAGGTTATACACTATTTAAAAATACAGTATTCTATAATATTTTAATGTAAACAATTCTATAATATTTATATGTACAATGCAGTACAATGCAATACATTATTTAGATTGTAAGCTTTATGGGGTAGGGACCTCTAACCTCTTGTATCAACCACAACCTAGCACTTAAAGTGAAGTATCCTTGTGATATTATACTTGTATTGTTTAAGGCACTTTTCCCATGTCTGTATTATGTTTGTATTACTGAGTTGTACAGCTCTGCTTAAATTTGTGGCGCTTTATAAATACAATTATAAATACATACATTTATACCTACCGTACTGTAATATTGATATATAGTGTACTGAATAATATTAATACATACAGCACTATAGCATTTATCCAGTTTTTATATATTTCTAGGTACAGTATTATTTAGTATTTTCACATTATTATATAGTATTTTTACATATGCTTATATATTATTTTTATATACAGTATAGTACAGTATTAATGCATTAAGCATTACTGTATATAGTAATTCTACATTTAGTATAGTAAGGAAACTATATAGCAAGGAATATACAGTACAGTATATATATATATATATATATATATATATATATATATATATATATAACCCAACCACTACCAGCATTACTGTACATGATACTATGGGCGAAATTTATTAAGGTTGAAATTTAAATTCCGATCGCACGTGCGGAATTTTTCCGCACGAACGGAATTTTTTTCCGCACGAACGGAATTTTTTTCCGCACAATCGGAAATCGATCGAAATTCCGCACGTGCGATTGGAAATCGATCGAATTTCCGCACGTGCGGTAAAAATTCCGATCGTGCAGAAAAAAATCCGCATGTGTGGAAAAAAATCCGTACGTGCGGAAAAATTCCGCCTTTAATAAATTTCGCCCTATATATATATATATATATATATATATAGTATCATGTAGTGCTGGTAGTGCTGACAGTGTATATTTTTTCACATTCAGTACTTTCTGATATTTTTATATAAACTGTTTTATTGTATTTGTACATACAGACAATACATTATTTAAACATACAATAACATACAAGTATTGATAGGTATAGTATTAAATAGTTTTTTTTAATCTAACCTGTTGAAACGCAAACAGCGGATTCCCATTGTAAATACGCTACAATTTCCCCATTGTAAAGTTGCGACAATTTTTTAAAGTTGAGATTACAACAATTTCCCCATAATAAAGTCACGACTGCGACAATATTCTCATTATAAAGACGCGACAGTAGCAGCCTATTGCAACTGTCTTAATCTGGCGTATTCGCACCTATACGCAACAGTTTGAACTTTAGTGAATAGCACCCTAGTATCATATGGTGTTTTCTACTCACAGTATTATATACTACACTAATATAAACAGTATTATATAGTTATGATACATGATGGTTTGCATAGCATTGTAAAATACAGCATTGTAGTATTAACACATATAGCATTGTATAATATTTATTGTATAGTAATAATACAGGCAGACAATACAGTAGTTTTAGATACAGCATTCTATAGTATTGATATATACAGTACAGTATAATTTTGTACATTAATATATGGGGTCTATTTATAAAATTCAGAAAGTTTTGCACCTATTTAACACTAGTGAAATAGTTGTATTTTTTTCTATATCACCATCTTTACTTATTTATAAAATTAAGGCAAACATTTTTGACCAAAAGTGTGCTTGTTCAACTGATCAATATTTATTATTCCAAAATTGAAGATTTCTTTTTTAATCCTATATGCATACTGCCTGTACAAACATCTTAGCATTGCTTATGTTTTATTACTGTCCCAAAGCAACACTTATTTTATACTTGCTGAATTATTATTGCATTGCAACAGCAGCAAACTTTTGTAGTAATTAATACATTGATATCTATTGTACTTTACCTAACAAAGAGCGTTTTCCATGTTTTCCCTTCCAGATCCTCAACCCAACCACCCAAGCACTCGACCAAGCACTGTTTTTGATGTATCTTTCACATCTACTACATCTATAACCAATAGCACTGACCAAAATCATCAAAATGACACAAAGGATTATGGTTATGATCTAGAGACTACTGTAGCTCCTGTTCTGCTTCTTACAACGACTGAGCAGTTACAAAACATTGTTGAAGAGGTAAGAAAAATGTGTTACTCACCATGAAGGAAATAAACTATTACATATGTAGAGAAATATGTAGGGATGCTGGGTGTGTAAATTCAAGCAATCCTATGGAGTCATAGTTTTAAAAACCTTTGCATTGCTTCAAGAACAATGAGGAATGTGCAGTGAATTAGAGTTGTAGAAATAAATATTCCTCCAAGTATAAGAGAGCACATTCCTAATTTTTGATTAGAGAAATTCCATTTTACTCCAGTTGGATAGTTTGGACAACCTGATGGATAGTTTGGACAACCTGATGGATAGTTTGGACAACCTGATGGATAGTTTGGACAACCTGATGGATAGTTTGGACTTTGCAAAAAAGTTGGGGAATCAAAACAAAGTTTTAAACTTTCTTTATAAAATATACATAGAGTTTTTTTTTTTATTATTATTTGAAGCATAATCAGTGTTTAAAGGAAGCCAACGCCATTTACTTACAAATTGAAAATTTAAGGTTTAATATGTTATTTAATGTTAGTATTGATTTTCAAATATGCAGTTGCATTTTAAAGCAATTAAATGTAAATCTCATACTGGGCAAATGTTTTTCAACATTTGAGGGAAATTTATTAAGATCATTTCAACCTATTTGCCGCGATTCAATCCGTTTGTTAATACACAGAAATGTTTTCGACCTGAAGTCCCCAAAAAACTGAAAAATCAAAGAGAAGTTTTATACTTTATAAATTGAATGCTATCTAGCATAAAGCAGGAAAAACTAATTATTTATTTCCCTGAAAATGCGCCCTGCATTGCTATAGTGGCAAACTGTTTTCATCAAAATCAATTTGAAAGAAAAAAATGGATTCCAAGCTGCTACTTATTACATCCATAATGCTTTAAATTCCAGTAAGAAACCTGTCAAGAACACATGAGGTAGAAAGTGGGAAAGCATGAAACTTTCAAAAATAGGAGAAATTTCTAAAAACTGTTAAAGGGTCACTATTCCTTCAGAATTAGGGGGTAATTCAGCAAAGTGCGAACTTACTTGGCGATCCTTCGATTCACCTCACCGAGACTGGTACGCGCTTCCTTCTCTCCTGCACGCGGAGATCAGCGAACGCTTTGAAGGTACTTCGCCTCACCTTGCGACCACTTGAGTCGCCTCGCGAGACTGGAATATCTTTAAAGCGCTGATCTCCGCGTGCAGGAGAGAAGGGAACGAGTACCAGTCTCAGCTAGGTGAATCGAAGGATCGCCAGGTAAGTTCGCACTTTGCTGAATTAATCTGCAGTGTAACTGTTGTCTGTGTTATTAACTGACACAGTTTATAAATATTGCATTATAGAAAACATATTTAATAAAGCATTTTCAAAGTTTCTCACCAGCTGCGCTGATTAGAATGTTCGGCTCACCTGCAGGTGACTGAACAGATAAAATGCAAACACCAATCACAGAGCCTGCAAGGTTAATTGGACTAACGTGAAATTGAAATTTCCTAAAACAGATTACAATAAGAATAGTATAACTGAATTCCGAATTTAAACATTTTGCATTGTAACTAAGAGCTTACAACTTCCAAAGCTAACTTCAGTGATCATATACATATATTGTGAACCTTAATTAAAAAATTACCAGGGTGAACTTCTTTTCGGTGCATTTTGCCGCTAGGTGAATAAGCCCCATGTAGTTACTATATAGCTGTTAAAGCAATTGTAAACATTGTCAGGGAAAATGTAAATAAGTACGCAGAAGATTGCAGCGGTACCCATAATGCCTTTTTACAATTCTAGAAATGTCATTCTATTAAATCCCTTGGAAATGCTGGTCACCCATCAGTGGAAGGTCCATGTTTTAATGTAACTATTGTGTAGCGCTTTGGTAATTCCTGACAGTTAATTTAATAAACATGGAAATTAATTATAATCACACAATTTTACATAATAAAACACATCCATTTACAAAGTCTAGAATTAAGACCACATTATGTGGTGTGGGTTAGTTATTTCTGATACCAGCTTGAAGATTTCTGTAGGATATATTTCTCTCTTTCTGTACTTTATATTTTGGGGGATATTTACAAAAGTAAAAAAAAAAAAGTTGGCAAAATATTGTTATTTATTAAGCTCTTGGAGACAAATTTTGTTGCCAAAAATATTTGCCAGAATGAGGGTGGTGAAAACCCCACTATTCTCTGTTGGAGATGGTTGCCCAAATTTTTTTCCAACTAAAAAAAGTCACCAATATCAAAAACAGTCCCACTGGAAAAGACACTACATTGAAGTCAAAGGAAAATTTTGTAATTTTAACACTAGAACAATTGTTGATATCGATCTCATTTGGTGACAAAAAGTTTTAGCCGCCACTTCATAAATGGGTTGCAGTTGGGAAAAAAGTTGCGACTAAAAAAGTCAACCAAAAATGCATCTAAAAGTGTCAACTGACAATGAAATATGGGCAAATGGGTTGAAAAGACCTTGATAAGTATCCCCGTTAGGGTAGTGTCTCCAGATTTTGGTGCAGTCTGGATGGGTCCTTCAGGTTTCCACCTCACATCTGTCTCTTAGGAAATGGTGAACAATTTTCAGAGGAATAAGATTACTTATAATGATGTTTAATAATAAATATCTACCTTAATCTTAGTTTTTACCCAGTTTATAAAAGCTTTTATTGCCGGAGACATGAACTGCCTTCTTTCTGTTGGATGGTTTTGTACAAGGTTCTATCATCAATTTTGCTTGAGAAAACCTTTTGCAACCTTGGAGAAAGAATATATTTTACAATCATCATGCTATAATCAAAGCATGAGTCCCAAAGAATTCAAAAGTAAAATAAACACAGTATTTTCTAAGAGATATACAAAACTCTTCATGTTTTATTAAACTCACCATTAAATCATTAAAAATGTTTAACTTATCCCGCCAACATTCCTCCACAAGTAAACCTACAGAGACAAAGGCTGTTCAAAGCCTATTTCCTCCTGATAAAGAGGGAGTGAAGTTGGTATTTTAAAAAAAAAAATGTCAGGAAACCTTGGGAAAGTGTCTGCAAGAGCCCCTGGAGCCTTCTATTAGACACATATCCGGGCACTCCCTAAACTAACTTCCGTAGCATGTACAGTAAAATAGTTCTCCACAGGAAGCCATTTTAACTACTGGAGTACCTGCTAAATTCATTTAATTTCAGCCACATCTAAGACTTGTTTTATACAAAACTGAGAAGCTTTATTCAACTTGGAACAATACTGCTGATGCTGAAGCTATTCAACAAGGAATGCATAGATTTATATTTTTAGTATAACAGGAAGAGAGATATTTGATGATTTCCCAGGGTCATAGAACTGCAATAAAATTAAACAATAACTATTCTTAAAAAAAAATACTCAGTTTTACTTATTCTAAAGGCACCTGCACAATGGTTTAATTTAGATTTTGACCTTACAATATTTCCAGTGTTATTTTTAAAAGGAAATAAACAGACATTCACTTAGTGTTTGTCTGCTTGTCTATAATTTCAGAAATTATATCATTTCTGAAATTAACATATATATATATAATAATATATATGTTATAATATAATATTATAACATTATAATATAATTAATATATAATATAATATTATATATAATTAATTATATATAATATAATTTGTTATATTAAACAAAATGAAGAGTTGGAAAACAATCGTCAATCTTGATTGGGAATAGTTGCAAAAATACATAATTCTTTGTGTTTAGATGGCTTGTTCGGGGAATATTTACTAAGTATTGCAATTTTTTTTTCCAGTTTTTCCACTGAATTTTCATTTTCCCCTAATTTATGTATCCCCCTAAGGGCAAAATCTACTAAGGTGTTTTTGCCCGTTTTTCAGCCATTTTTGAATGATTTTCACCCTATTTTTATTTTTTTCATTTTTGTACTAATGCAAACATTTTGGCTGGTTGTGGCGAAAAAATAATTGGGCAAAAAAACACTGCTGAGTTTTTTTTTTCAAATTGTATCACCCAAATTTTTTTTTCCATTTTTTTGATGTATGTAGAATTTTATTTCTAAAGCGCTACAAATTTTTTTGATGAGTTTTTTTATTTAAAAAAAAAATTGGGAAGGAATAAAGTTAAAATGAGTTCAGCGTATTGTTCTGCATTTTGATGAAATATCGATGGAATCACAGAAAATAATGGTTTATACCAGGTCATCAGTAGAAATTAGTTTTCAGTGAAACTGAATTGCAGAAAGAAGCTAGTAAATATCACAATGTCAAAGTCAAAAAGTTGCGATGTAAAAAAAAATGAATTGAAATCTGAGGGGCAGTATTTATAAATAGGCAAAAAGGTAAAAAAGTGTTACATTACAGAAAAATTCTGTACTTTACTGCTTGATGATCATTTCACCCCTGTAAATATCTCTCAAATTATTGGGCGAAATTTAATAAACTCAGAAAATCCCGATTTCGCTTTTCCAAGTTTAGTCCCGTGAGATCTCGCAAAGTTTCTCATGGTAAATATCGCAAGATTTTTTTTCAGGCGATATTTACTGACAGAAACTTTTCAATCAAGTTATTCGATCCAATTTTTCCATGGAAAGGTAGTCATCCTACTAACGTAAAGAATGGCTGCCTTTCCATAGAATAAAACTCAATCGAAAAAGTTTCTGTCTGTAAATATCGATCAACAAAATCTCGCGATATTTACGGCAAGAAACTTCTGAGATCTTGCGGGAATCGACTCGGAAAAGTGAAATCGGGATTTTCCGAGTTTATTAAACTCTTCCCTAAATATGTGCTTTCTACATGGGATCACTGGTCATCACATCATTGCTGTACTAGTTTAGCCTATCAGCTGCAGTATTTTTGGCCGTTCAGGGCACTGTTTTATGGAATTATGTAAAAGTCATGTGATAGGACAATTTTCATTCATATTTACTCAAAGTAAACAACAGACTCCTCCATTAACCACAAAATATAAAATCGATAAATCAATATTTCATGTTTTATTGCAGACATAACGTTTTAGGAGTCCACTTCCCCCTTCCTCAGGTGCCTGTATACACATATACACTCATATGTATAAATTCAAATATGTACAGAAGCAGCGTCCTGAATCGAGTGTTTCTGGGTTATAAGAGACCCTTGTGGTAGTTCCACAGTTTGAGATATGCATTTTAAATGACAGCAGCCTATAGTGGGAGTACCTGAGGCTTGTTGAGAACCAGATTGAATAAAAATAGATCACTGGCATAGAATGTGCCTCCGGTTTCCAAACTTAGAAGCACCAATGTACTGTGTACTTAGTAAGATAATGATTTTCTGTTTTACAGTCTGTTCTTGCCAAAACAAATTAAAGTTAATCCCTTCTCACAGGCAGTGTATCTATCTATCTTCTCTATATATTCCCCACAATGCTTCAGTTGTCCCTCGGCCTTTGTTGGATTCTTTTGTCACATACTTGTCTGAAAATACTTCAGTCTCCTCTGAGTATTGTTTTGTCTGTGTACAAACTGTTTGGATTATGATTCCAGGAACAGAAATTCTCCAGGAAATAGGAGGTAAATGTTGTTGCTGTTTTGTGCGTGTTTTGATCTTCAGGTCTCTTCGGTATGTTTAAAACAAACCTTTTTCTATACCTTTACCTCTTTTTATGTTATCAGATCTTCAACGTAATCATAATATGAGATAGTGGATGCACATGTTTTAATATCTCTTAAAGTGGTCATGTGACATGGCCGTTTCCTGTTGTTCAGTTTCCCAGCAATCCCGGGAAAGACTTTTGACCAATTCCTCTTTGCGGAACCGCCATTTTCAGAATGAGCTTCTTATTAATTTGATTCAGGCCTTGGATGCAGCGTGCCAGTTTACTTTAGGACTGTAACTTGAAATAAGCAGTTCTGAACTCTCAAAAGGGATATTAAATAAAGTGAGAATTCTCAAACAGTGGATTCCCACAGCAAATCTGCGACCGCGACAATTTTACAGTCGACAATATTCCCATAGTAAAGGTGCAACTGTGACAATATAACCATAATGAAGTTGCGACTGCGACAGTATTAGCCTATTGCAACTGTCTGTAGCTGGCGAATTCACACCTTTACACAACAATTCGGACTTTAGCCAATAAGCCCCTCAGTTTCTCTTTAATTAATCATTATGATGTGATCTTTTCTCTCAGCTCCAGTAGCTATTTAGCTTTGTGTTCAGATCCTGGTATAGCAACTTATCCCAAAACTATGATAATAACATTTATAAATAAGTAAAAATAATTTTTGGCTGGAGATGCCTAAATCAATCCTTATTTGAATTAAAAACTTGATGCTAATTATGAGTGTGCACTTGTTTGTGTGTGTGTGTGTGTGTGTGTGTGTGTTTGTGTGTGTGTGTGTGGTGGGGGTGCATGTTTGATCGGCCTATACACCAGAAAGAAGCACTGATATTTTGTATAATTTTGTTCTCTAAGTTCATTATGAAGTATCACACAAAGGGATGTTTATAAAGGGGAAAAGGCTGTGATTCTGCTTTAGACCAGTGTGGCAGAATTTTTTCTGAATTTTTTGCTATTTAATAGAAAATCAGAAAACAATTTTGGATTGGAGTAGATAAAAAGAACAAGAAATTCTTCAATTTATCTGGACACAATAAACATAAACAAATTTAGCAGTTTGACCAGGCCGTGATGGGGTTGGATTGAATCATTTCAGCCAAGGGGGATTTGTACTCACCCCCTGGCCCCCTACCCTTAGCCAAGGGGAGGCAAGGGTTAGAAACCCTTCCTTACTCACCTGTAAAGATAAAATAAAATAAAAAAGTATATTTACTTGTTTTGCTGTCTTCTCTTCTGACCCATGAAGTAGTCCTGTGTGAGCCCATGTTGTCTGCTATGCCTATGACTTTGTCCAACGTGTAGTAAGTAGGGTCCTGGTCCATGATTGTCACTAAATTGCAGTCCCCTACCAGGTAGGAACGAAGACTATTTATACTTTCAATTGGAGAACAGTAAGTTAAAAAGGACCTCTCACAGTGAAGACTTTTAGGTTTTATTGTTTTTGTTTTTTTTTAGTGCTGAAGAGCATATGACTCTCTCCCCTTTATATAAGCCCTAGAGCAGGGTTGCCAAAAAGGTGACGTCACTCACCAGCATGTACCCCCGAAGTGCCGGCACTGGTGATTGATATCATCTTGCCTGCGTCCATGGAGGAGCGCGCATGCGTTGGGGGAGGAGATCTCCCCTGCAAGCGAGCGCTCCTTCAGTGCAGGCCACAGATCTGGCCTGAAAACTGTCAGATCGGGTCCGTGGCCTGTACTGAAAGCAAGCTTGGCGATGGCTTGCGTGCCAACAGAGAGGGCTCTGTGTGCCCTCTTTGGCACACGTGCCATAGGTTCGCCATCCCTGCCCTAAAGCCTTACCCCACTGCCTTTAACTCTTTTGCTGTTGGTTTCATTTGCTTTTGGACAATTGTTTTTGCGCTATAGATGTGGCTGTTCGGATTCATTGTTTCTGGTTATGTTGCTGTTTCGATACCTTGTTACTGCTTTTGCCGTTTAAAAGACCTAGTTTGCTGCATCCCATAGGAGTCTACAGTTCTGAGCGACATCAGCTCCGTTTGAGGTAGTGCGAAAGGTTACAAATAGTGATAAGAAGAGATGGGGATAAGGGTCAAGAAGCACTAGCGAATATGAGCAATGGCAAAAGTTGGCACAAAAAAAATGTTGATAAATGGGCAAAATCAATTTAAAAAGTGGAAAGGTACTGAAAAAAACTATTTTTTTGAACATTTTAATCTTTTAAAAAAATACCCCTTCCCCCCCCCCTCCCCCAAGAAATGGATATTATATATATATAATGGATACACAGTCGTGTAAACATTATGGGGGTAATTCACCATAGTGCTAAGTGACCTCCGGATCCTTCGCATCACTTCGCACACACACTGTTATGCGCTTGCTGAGGTCCTGCATGCTGACATCAGCGAACGCTTTAAAGGGATTCTAATCTCAGTGAGACCACTCGAGTCACCTCGCCGAGGCTGGAATCCCTTTAAAGCATTCGCTGATATCCGCATGCAGGACCTCAGCAAGCGCATAACAGTGTGTGTGCGAAGTAATGCGAAGGATCCGGAGGTCACTTCGCACTATGCTGAATTACCCCCTACATTGGCTCTGTCTTCAGTGAAATGCGGCAATTTATTTTCAGTTTAAGATATGACGCATGCGGTATGACAAAGGAATCATAATGATTAAACAACAGCCTACTCTATTTTACAATGAAGCTCTTTGTATATGCCATAAGAAGTATGTATGACTAATTATTCTATGCTGCACAGAGAAATTAATTGTTACTTTTCCAGAATGTTCTAAGAAACAATGCGCTGCTAGTCTGTTTGGCAGGGAATGAGTTGAAGATGCATTCACTCTTCAGAACGATTAGTCAGTAATAGAAAGACTGCATGCAAATGCAACTCTCACCTTAGTCTGACATCAGACCGCATCCAGCAGCATATGGTCATCTTGTAAAGCATTTAATATGGAGACTGTTAATATAGCGTTAATGTAAAATATAGTCTGTCTGCTTTTAAATAAATGATACTCATTGCACTTAAATCAAAACAGACCTTTGATCATTTAGGATATTTTATTAAAGTCTTTTTTAACATAGATTTTATATGCTGCTTAATTATGAACATACATATGACCTAACCTCAGATGATCCTGAAATTTAAATAATATATGCTCTTGTAGTTTTTGAGATTGTCCAGCTCTAAATTCAGTCGCCTATGTTAAAGAAGAACTAAAGCACTTGTTATTCTTGGGGTGAAAAGACTTGGGTGGTCTCAGTATACTTACTGATTCAGGTGTTTTGTCCTGTGTTACCTCCTGCTTCTTTTACCTTCTTTTTTCAGGTTCCAGCATTGTTATCCCCAACACTTCTTCCTCCTCTTCTTCATTGCAAATGTGAGCGGTATTGGGACCTAATACTGCTTCTGCTCTTGCTTGCATCAGTGATGTGGAAGAGGAGACATAACCCGAAAGGAAGTTGTGGCAAGAGTGGCAAACAGCTTCCAGGTGAACTGGAAAAAATTCTTTCAGTATGAGTAAATATAGGCAAAACCGCACTGAGATTGAAAGTTTGCAAAGATAATGAATGTCTATGACCATAAAATTAAAAAAGAAGAAATGATTGTGTTAAGGAATGAAGATGTCATGGGTGAAATGCTTTTAATTTTTGTTACACCCTAAATAAATGAACCGCTTAGTCATTGGATTTTGACTATTATACTTTGTCATTGGATTTACCAGGGATAACCCCCTGAAAGCCCAAATGTAAAACTTTATATTACTGTACAGTTCCAGCCTTATTAAAACTGCATCAGGAAGAAAGGCATTATCACGATATCTGACTGTACATGACTTGGTGGCAGTTGCAGTGCTAATCTGCTAGACGTTATCTCAAGAGGAAATGAATTTGGAAATTATGCGTCTGACGAATCACGTAATTGCATCATCCTAATCCCACACCACGTTATAGAGATACAAATGGAGACTGAGATCCAGGTGATGCAAAGTTTCATTATGCTTCGACTCAAGATGAGGGGACATGTCATAGGGCAAAATTTCATTTTTCGAAGCGTTTCATTACAATTTACACTTTTATAAAATTAACGGTTACCGTCAGGTCCGGAGTGACAAATAGTTTGCAAGTGAATCAAACTGAGAAAATGTCATTTAAATGGTGACAGTTGTATACAGACATCTATAAAATATACCCCCCCCATAAAAAAAAAAAGAAAGAAGTCAGATGGGAAATATTTGGAACTATGACAACCAGACTCCTTCATGTAATCAAGGCAAAGTAGTAACTCATCTGTGCTCAAACAATGAAACACACTTAAGAACATTTACAGTTCCTTAGGGGTAGTTTACTTGAGTTATATAAAGCAAAAAATTTCACAGCTTCCCGATAGACAAATATGAAAAGTTTTTAGAAAATCTTTGGTCCATGTGTTGAGGTAGTGTTTTGAGGTGACAGGGTATAATGACTATTTATTGTCTGAGGAAATGGAATGTATAAGGGCAGTAATGAAATGAGCAGGATTATGTGAATAATGTTCAAGTAAGTATCAGAGTAAAAAGAAAAAAAAGATTCTTGGTGTTGAATGAGCAAATTGAACTGGTGAAAGACTAAAACCTTTTGGGTGAGGCTGATTATGTGAAATTATAATGGCCAAACATTTTATGAAAAGAAAACAAAAAGGGCCAAAAATAGTCTCGGGAAACGAGCCTGAGAGAGAAAATGAGAAGATAGGAGGAAGGAAGGCAAGGGTGGGGGAAAGGAAAGTTGGAGGGAGAAAGAATCAAGATTTACAGCAAAGACATTTTAGATCAGAAAAGTGAAAGTTCTGGCACAGAACAGTAGTGTCCAGAGGATGGGCACAGGAGGGCAAGGGGAGCACTAATTGTTCTTAATATATATGCAAGCAAGTAGAGAGAAGGTCATCAGAAGGTCAGTAGCCAGAGGAAGCTGGCGGCATTGGTAACTTTGAGCCATTGCCTTGAAGACAGCCTGGATTTTTGTGAAACTTCAGAGGGAGGGGAGGCGTTGACTATTGCTGTGCTTGGGCTGGATTGCTCCTGGGTCCCAACTCATTATTGTTGCTATACAATTAGCCGAGGAAATTGACTCTTGATTGCGGAAGTAGATGGAGAGCACAGAACACAGTTAAACTGGGTCAGAATGGCAATCAGTGAACTTCAGGACGTTGCCTTCTACACCTTCTTCTTCATTTTTACACATAAACGGATTTTTCTGGTGTCCCTTACCCTCCGTAAAACCCCTTTCAGAAAAAAATCACAAGGATTCACATGCTAGTCTTTTTACGGAGACTTATCCAAGGCATGTGCATCGGGATCTCCACTTGGTATTCTGGGAATTAATCCTCTGTTGTATCCTGAAATTGCTTTTTACCTTTTGTCTTTTGGAGAATTAGAGGAATGTGCACTATAACTTATTATGTAAAAAAGCATAGATAAATACTCGCAATGCTGAGGATTGTGTTTGGATTTTCATTGTGGATTGCATTATACATCATCAAGGTGAGTATTCAGCACAGGTTCTCTGGGCAGTTAGTGTCTAGAACATGCTTTTAGTGTCTAGAACATGCTTACCTGCATCTGGCTTTTCTGAGTATTATAGGGAATTTCTTCTAGAATATTTGAAAAAAAGGCTTTGCAAATCTTTTGATATTATTTTTCAGATTGGTTCCTAATGCCAGAAACACCTCTTTTCAATCAGATCTTTGTGATTTGTATGTGTGATTACAAAATTGTAGATTAATGCCTCTGTTATTGATGCATTTCTTTCAGCATGTAGAATCAGTGAAATGCACAATCAACAACACAGAAGCAAGAATTTTTCCACAATCTGTTTATGTAGAATGGAGCAGTCCAGGTAGTCACTGCAACTTCAGCTTGACGTGCAGCTCTCAGAATTTTTGGGAAATATCATGCAATCCCATTCAGAAGTCAAATGACACCTACGAATGTAAGCTGAGTGGGCTCGAGGCAGGAACAACCTATGATATAAACATTGTCGCTCTGCAGGATGGGCAAATGAAGAATCTCTCTGTACAAACAGGTATGAATGCAGGAGCATGTAGAGTGCTTACATCTCCGTCAGTTAATTACTCCATTGTTTCTGATACAAGTAATTTGAATAATTACCAGAGAAGGTTTCATTCACGTTCTATAACCGAGAAATGGAAATAGGATGTACTGGTTTTCAATGCACTAATGATGTTTAAAAATGCCCTTTTGACTTTTGGTAGATCAAAGTCGAAAAGGTTTTTTAAAGGCCTATTGCTGGAGGAACAGCCTTTATTTTATGATGTCAGTATTGCCTATTTAAAAATACTCTTTTTGCCATGTAAGAAATAACTTTTTTATACATTTTTTTTTATATCAAAAGGTTATTTTCGATCTTTAAAAATCAGAAAAATGCTTGATAAATAATCAGATGAGCTTGCACACACACTCACACTGCCCTGATAATAAATACAGCTATAGAGAAACTGCTAGGAAAGCAGCAGGAGAATGTTTATCTTTTTGAAGTCATTTCCTGGTGATTAATGTAACTGAATTTTATTAGACATTTCTTTTGCTACATAAGAGTCAGAAGCCAGCATGTGTATATTTTTGACATGCTTTCCAGTATTACTTTACATGGTATATGTCTGACTTGCAGCCAGATATATTGGAGAAGGACGACATTTGTAGTTCAAAAACTGTTAAAGCACATCACATTGACAATAATCCTTACTCTATGTAAACTTTACCTAGAGCTTTGTTACTGACTAAGTTATCATAAGTCTACTAGTAAAAATAAAACCTTACCCGTAGTAAGGGCTCTTTGGCCTCTGGTTGACAACACATTCCTGAGTTGCATCTCCTAGTAATGATTTGAGTCAGCAGTTACTGTAAAACTTTAAGTTGTAGTCTAGTTAGTAGCAAGGCTTGGCTGATAATTACTCCCTTTAGGAATGCTTTTATGAACAGGTGTTTGAACAAAATGATTACACAATCTACATCATCTTAGATAAACATTGTTTGTTAATGTTATGAATCTAGTAATGCGGCACTAGATTATATATTTAATTTAACTGTAGATTTCTGCGAAAAAAAAACAATTTATCCTAACCTAAAAACTATTTCTTCTTTTGCCGAAATAATACTCATTCACATTCCAATACCTTATCTCCAATTCAAGTATCTGATTTAGTAAAACAAAGGACTGTGCAGAGATTTTCACACAAACATTTTGCATTAGGATTTAGCACTTGAGAAAGAGAAAATGTTAGGCATGTTCCCATTCAAAATAAATGGAATTTCCCTGAGCATTAATTGCCTTGATGCTTCATCTAGTTTATTCTTGTGCATTTTGCATTAGGGTTTTGCTTATTGGGTTTCCATATGTTTGATCTGGTGAGTAGCACTGGATCAGATCTGTAGAGGAGAACAATGTCAGTCTCCTATTTAGGAGGCCTTTCCAATAAATCTAATGGAACATTGCATTACACTAGTGTCTATAATCTTCACTTTACATTAGCAATTTCACATGAGACTGAAATATGCCAATCTCCTGGTCTTGCCAAGGGGATTTCTGAAGAACACAATTGTGTAGTGGCCATAATAAAAACCTTGACTTTTATGAAAAATGTCTCTGCTGATACAAGCCAGTATGCAGAGAAGGAATGTTCTGTACTCAGAGTAATCTCTCTGTTATCTGTACTTACTGGTAAAGGAGATATGTTTATAGTGTATATTTCTATTTATATGGACACTATAGTCATAGGCTGCCTGGTAAACAGAGTGTTGTAGTTTTACATTTGCTTGAAAAGTGCAAATTTTGAAAGAATTCTCCCTTTATTGGAATAAAAGAACAAGCCCTGCCTCACAGCTGAGTGCAGGTCTTTACTGCACGTGTGAGCAATAGGGATATTTCTTTACTGCACGTGTGAGCACTAGGGATATTTCTTTACTGCACGTGTGAGCACTAGGGATATTTCTTTACTGCACGTGTGAGCACTAGGGATATTTCTTTACTGCACGTGTGAGCACTAGGGATATTTCTTTACTGCACGTGTGAGCACTAGGGATATTTCTTTACTGCACGTGTGAGCACTAGGGATATTTCTTTACTGCACGTGTGAGCACTAGGGATATTTCTTTACTGCACATGTGAGCACTAGGGATATTTCTTTACTGCACGTGTGAGCACTAGGGATATTTCTTTACTGTGAATGCATAGACCTCTGTGAGGTGTTTTTAGATACATTTGAAACAAGACAGAATGATTGTTAATTAGGTTAGAAAACCAGCCTGTGCCTTTAGCATCTCTTCAATCTCTAAGTCTTCTTCTATTTGTTGGCTAGCCCTAGGACAGTGGTAGCAAACATTTTCAGCACTGAGTGCTAATTTATGACATCACTCATCTGCACCATCCCTCGCAGTGCAGGCGCTGATGAGTGATGTCATCACAACTGCATCGAGGAAGATGTCTAGCCATGGCTCCAACTTCATATCTTCATATCCTCCCAGTGAGCGAGTGCTCCTTCAGTGTAGACTGCAGATCCTACCTGAAAACTGTCACATCAGGTTTGCGACCTATACTAAAGGAGCGCTCGCTCGCAGAGATAACTGTTAGAGCAGCCTTGAGGATGGTGCATGTGCCCACAGAGAGGGCTCTGAGTTCCCTCTCTGGCATGGGTGCAATAAGTTTGCCACCACTGCCCTAGGTGAATACTTGAATAGAAAGTTTTTTTACTGCTTAAGTCTAGTACCATGAGAAACATTGCTGTGTCTTACCCATAAGGTAGTGTAATGTCTACATTTTAAACAGTGGTATGGTATTGCTATAGCTGGCATAAATGTAGTCATTTTACTTTAACCTTCCTGTGGCTGCTGTCTGTGGGTATACACCTGCAGTTCTGTGTTTCTAATGTTTAGAAGTTCGAAGGACTCTTCCATATTGAAAAAAGGATATTGTCCTAGATTACTAATATTTAGGTTATATAGTGTTCACAGAGTGTTACAAGTAACATGAGTAACTATATGAGGGATCTGCTAATCTTTTATTTGGGTCAGGGGCAAAACGAGAATAAACCGATACTCAATACCAGCTTTATGGCTTCTGTGCGGAGATCATGCAATGCTGCTACATTGTCTTATGAAGACAAAGTGGGGTATTTTTCAAATGTTTTTCATCTAGTTAATGGAGAAGAAACAGACTATTTTTAGCGATGTTGCTGTTTTCGCCTATTTACTAAGCTGTCTAAGGTATATTTATAGCCTAGAAGTCTTCAACTGCTTTAGGCTGGAAAAAAAAAACATTATTCTTTACAGAGTGGGTCCTGTCACTCAGCTTCAGTTAAAATAGGTCTATTATAATATATGAAAAGTATATTGATAATGACATTGATTTGAAATGGAAGGTGACCCTAATAGGAAAACACTGCAAATTGCGCCCCGTCAACTGATCAATATTTATCAATAAATATATACATTTTCTCTATTGGGAAAACATTTTGCTGATTCATTATAAATCAGGGGAATCGAAATGTAGTGGGAAATGAAAATTAACAGGGCAAAACTAATTGGAAAGGTTGAAATGGTCTAAGTTAATATCCCCCAATGTATTACATTTTCAATACAGGAAAAAAAATATCCTGTTTTGTATTCTTTATAGCATTGGAACAAATGCATTGGGTTCATACGATGGAGTGGTTAGAACATTTATTAAACAGATCACCCTTTGCTTTCCCCATTCAATGCAAAATGTCTCTGTGAAAAACAATGTATTTCCACTTTAAGTGAATAATGTTAGGTCCGAGACTGTAGCTGAACACTGTTAGATCAGAAACTGTAGGTGAATACGGTTAGGTCAGAGACTGTAGGTGAACACTGTTAGGTCAGAGACTGTAGATGAACACTGTTATGTCAGAGAATGTAGGTGAACACTGTTAGGTCAGAGACTGTAGCTGAATACTGTTGTCAGAGACTGTAGGTGAACACTGGTAGGTCAGAGACTGTAGGTGAACACTGTTATGTCAGAGAATGTAGGTGAACACTGTTAGGTCAGAGACTGTAGGTGAACACTGGTAGGTCAGAGACTGTAGGTGAACACTGGTAGGTCAGAGACTGTAGGTGAATACTGGTAGGTCAGAAACTGTAGGTGAATACCGTTAGGTCAAAAACTGTAGGTGAACACTGTTAGGTCAGAGACTGCAGATGAACACTGTTAGGTCAGAGACTGTAGCTAAACACTGTTAGGTCAGAGACTGTAGCTAAACACTGTTACGTCAGAGACTGTAGCTGAACA
>WMED01001863.1:0-25922 GCA_019650415.1 Pipa parva
TCTAGCAGGACAATGACCCAAAACACACTTCAAAAAGCACTAGAAAATGGTTTGAGAGAACGAACTGGAGACTTCTAAAGTAGCCAGCAATGAGTCCAGACCTGAATCCCATAGAACACCTGTGGAGAGATCTCAAAATGGCAGTTTGGAGAAGGCACCCTTCAAATCTCAGGGACTTGGAGTAATTTGCCAAAAAATAATGGTCTAAAATTCCAGCAGAGCATTGTAAGAAACTCATTGATGGTTACCGGAAGCGGTTGTTCGCAGTTATTTTGTCTAAAGGTTGTGCAACCAAGTATTAGGCTGAGGGAGCCAATACTTTTGTCCGGCCCATTTTTGGAGTTTTGTGTAAAATGATCAATGATTTGACTTATTTTTCATTCTCTTTTGTGTTTTTTCATTGCAAGCAAAATAAATGAAGATATTATTACCAAAGCATTTGTGATTGCAATGATTTTCTGGAAGAAATTGAGTATTATCTGATAGAATTGCAGGGGTGCCCATACTTTTGGCCACTGTAAAAGATACATGATGCACTGTTGATTAAAATTACCTTCTTCTGAACCTGGCCAGTATTATATTTGCTATAGCATATTTTATCTTGTGCTAGAACTACATGTTTTAGATAACCATGTGTTAATAATACACATACAATTAAATTGAAAATAAAATAACTATTATGCATGGCAAAGGAAATTAACTTAGATGTGCACAGTATGGCTGCCATATAGGTCAATGCAGTCCACAGAATGCATCTAACCTATTAGTAACCATTTTTGCAGCGTGTGTATGTTTACTTCTAAATGTATAATAGGAATCCTAAAACAGCAAGCAGAGGCCTTTCCAGATTCATTTAAATATGACATTTTGTTCTGTTGTACATGCTACTTTAGTTTATCTGGGTTAAAGTCTGATTTATTTGACAGTTGTAACTTGATTTTTTTTTTACTTTTTCATGTTATTTTTCCCAATCCCCCAGAAATGCATTTGAGCATGCTCATTAATAAACAGTGCCTTAGACACAGGCAGGAAGAGGAACTGGACTATATGTACTGCTTGCCCTGCTATAGCTTCAGCTAGGTGAGTTAAAATAGTTTTTGTGTCTGGGCAATTGGTTTATTTTAAGTTAATCTAGTTTGCTGTGCCCAGCACATTTTGTACTGTAACTTTATATTGTTTTCATTACTTTGCACTTTAATTACTAAATTAAAAGTGGAGTAATCTCATTTTATGGAAGTGTAGGAACAAAATAGCACAACATCTCCAGTCATGATGTCCTAAGAAACATTTCCCACCATTTTGTAATTCACATCTTACAGCCCCTTAGTGGACACTGGAAATCGAAATCTGGCAACCACTATGGCCTGGATATACCTTAAGTAAATGTACTCACTGTTTTGTTCCTTTCAGGATGCCATACTGCTCTTACTCTACTTTAACCCTATTGCCAAGCTAGTGTTATACAGTGCCATCATAATGTCACATGTTGAAATGATAATTGGTGGAACAGCTGATTTGTACAGCTTATATTTATATAGTTTATATTTGAAAAAATTCTGAATTTCTATTATCAGTTTCAATGCAGAGTAAAAGTCAATTATAGGACCAATGGATGATTAATAGAATAATATACAGTATATGCAAATAAGAGTATTAAAAAGTCATTTTTTTTACCAGGACAGCACATTTATAACTTTGCCTGATTTCTCTAAAGGAGTTTTTTTTAATCTTTAGTTATGTGATCACATGTGCCTGTTTGCATGTAAGTTTTCAAGGACCAGTAATACTGGAAATAGACAATTGCTATTTGGATTGACATGGCACTATTTCCTGTGCAGTACTAACAAAAACTGTATCTTTGAAAACAAATTCCTGATTTTTATTGGTTGGTGTTGTCTCTTTCTCTGCTGCTTGCTGCCAAATTGGGCTTTCTGGGGCACTTGAATGTGTACTATCCTAAATCCAATAGGAAACAAGGCAGATAAAAGATAGCTACAACCACAAGGAAGTAAAACATGCTCAGAATAATAATAATAATAATATTTACACCAAAAGAGAAAATGCCCCAAATGCCTTTACAATTACTACAGATTAAATCTGTTCTTACAAAAATTCTAAATGGTATCGTTTTCAATTGGTCTTTATTCTTGAATATTACGTATGTAAAGCTTCATAGGAAACAATGGAATAGGGTAGGTTTGTTTAATGACATATACAACAAAGCTGCTATCAGTAAAGATTATGGGTCTCATTGACTAAAGTCTGAATTCATCTGTTCAATTTACGTCACTACAATTCGAGTCACATTGCCAAAATAGACGCAAATTAACTTTTCTAAATGTTGATTAAGTGGAGAATACACTTGTCGAACAGGTGGACAACGGAGATTGCGGTCACATGTGTAGTGTGGTTTAGTTAGGTGCATAGAAGTAGTACGAAAAGTCATGCGGAGAGAGGTGAATTCAACTAATGAAGGGCAGTGATGTCAGTCTCACACTATCCCAAGAACTGTATTCTGTGAATATTCTATTGCTATGTCACTGTGTCCCTAGGTCATGTTGTCACATTGTCACTTTTGACCAAATAGCTGCCTTACACAACACTGGAGACCTGCCATCAACCCCCCATTTTTCCACTCTGAAGTGGTGAAGTCAAACTGGTGAATTCAGAGCAGTTCACCTAGTCACATTTGCATCTTTGCACCATTCCACTCCGTGTATGCAAAATGATGCAAAGAACTCCATAAGATTATGTCTATTGTATCCACCCGAATTGATCACACATTCCCCACTTGTATGTATGTATATTTTTATTTGTAAAGCACCACAAGGTTACTCAGCACTGCACAAGTAAATTATAAGCATATAATCAAGAAAATACATCACTCTAATTGCCAAGCCATGACTGAAACAAGAGGATAGAGGTCCCTGCCCCATAGAGCTTACAGTCTAAATAGGAGGAAGACATACATAAACAGATAGGAGGGAAACAAGTGGAGTAGCATAAAGTGTCAGTTGGCTATAGGTGCCATTTAAATAAGAACATAAAAAATATAAATTTTGATTAAATAGTTGTATAAATGTAAAATATAGAAATGAAAACAGTGCTAATGCTCCAAGAAATTTTAATTTAGATTTGAAGATATTGATGGATTGCTCTTGGCAGAGGTAGAGGGGTATAGAATTCCAAAGATAATGAGCAGCAAAAGAAAAGGGATTAAGATGAGAATGGGAAGTCTTGGTGAGGGGTTCGTAAAGCAGCTTGACTTTTGAAGAGCGGAGTTGATAGCTAGGCACATACAAGCAAAACAAGGGAAGATATGTAGGGAGGGGCAACAGAGCAAAGCGCTATGAATATCAGAAGTAGCACACTTTAAATAATATGTTTATTAACTGTGAGCCAAGGAGCAGACAGGAGTTGGGAGGGAGTCTTCTGGGGAGAGAGAGAGATTATTCTAGTTGCAGAATTTAGAATAGACTGGAGTGGGAAAAGATGGAATACTGGAATGCCAATTAGAAGGGCATTTCAATAGTCCGAGTGAGATAAGACAAAGGCACGCATGAGGGTGTTAGCAGCAGCCTGAGAAAGAAATGAACACATCTTGGCAATGTTACTAAGAAAAAAAAGTGACAGGTTTTAGCATTGGTAGCAATTTGCTTGGAGAGAGAAAGAGCAGAGTCAAAAGTCACCCAAAGGCAACATGCAGAAGTAACAGGGTTGATGATGACATCAACAACTTAAATAGAAAAGGAGGGAGCAGGATCAGGTTTAGGTGGGAAAATAATCAGTTCAGTTTTATCAAGATTTCGTTTGAGACAGTCTGGGCCATCCAAGAGGAGATAGCTAGGAGACAGAGATTTTAGTATTAACTTCATGTGTTAGGGCAGGGGCAGATCAGTAAATTTGGGTGTCATCTGCGTACAGGTGGTATTTAAGACCAAATGAGCTAATGACATCACCTAGAGAAAGCATGTACAGGGAGAACAGGAGGGGAACAAAGACAGAGCCTTGGGGCTCCCCCACACTAATCATGGATAGTACAGGAAGAGTCATTAGCACAGGAGACAAAGAAGGAGCAATCAGAAAGATAAGAAGTCAACCAAGATGCAGCTTGATTACAGACACCAAGCGCATGGAGAATCTGAGCATGTAGGGAGTGATCAACAGTATCAGATGAAGAGGATGGGTCCAGGAGGATAAGAATAGAAAAATGTCCCTTACCTTTGGCAATCTGGAGATCGTTTGCAAGTTTGCACAGAACAGTCTCCGTAGAGCACCCCAGCTGAAAACCAGATTGCAAAGGGTCCAGGAGATGATGGGCATGCAAATAGTTAGTAAGGTGGGTGCAGACCAGACGTTCCAGAAGTTTAGGATCTAGGGGCAAGAGAGATAGGTAGAGGCATTGAGGGTCCAGCGTAGCTTTTTTTGCTTTTTTGAGGATGGGTTTGACGTTGGCCTGTTTGAATAAGGACGGAAAGATACTAAAGGACAGGGAAGCGTTGAACATGTGCGTTAGGGCTGGCACAAGGGCAGAGGAGCAGCACTTTAATAGAAAAGAAGGCATCAGGTCAAGCATGAAGGTTGTGACAAGTTGAGAAACTTCAGACTGGGTAGTAGGAAGAAAGGAGCTCAGGGGGAGATATAGGTAGAAGTAACTCAGTGTTATTTGGAGAAATAGTTATCTGTTTGTGGATACTATCACTTTATTCAATGAGACCCTATAACAGACAGAAAGTGGTAAAAATAATTTCAAATATAACATTTTACAATTGCTGTATCTGAGTAACTACCAATCCAAATGGGAATTTTGCATTTTTCTGGCATTATTTATCTTTTACATAATAAAATGTACAAAAATTACATACTGCTGATAATAAAAAAACAATGCTATGGTGTTTATAGCTGTGCCAACAATTGAGCTAAGCTATTTCAAAATGGAGTATCTGGGGATGATAATGTCCCTTTAAAGTGCACCTGTCAGCTAAAAACTAATACTAATTAGGTTTTACTAATGAAACAAATGTTTTTGTAAATATATATGTACGTTTTAACAGCATTTCTCTCTGTCATCGTCCCTGTCAGCCTGCCTTTTGTTTCCCAACTGTTGGGTGGGCGGGGTTAAATAATAATTTACATTATAGCTCCTCCAGTCAGAGCCCTTAAATCACAATCTAACAGGAATCTGATTGGAGGAGTTATAATGTCAATCATCATCACCCAACCCAGGAAAGAAAAGGTAGGCTGACAGGGAAGATGACAGAGGGAAATGCTATTTAAAGGTACATTTTGTTTTAATACATATATATATATATTTACAAAACATTTATTTCATTAGTAAACCTAAATTAGTTTTAGTGTTTTGAGGTGACAGGTGTTCTTTAAGAATATAAGTTGAATAGAAGTTTGTATTTTTTTCTTGCCTAGAGTCATAACGCTTTCAAGATTATGCCATTAGTTAAAACTGTTTCTCAATGATGAATAATGCTATTTGTTATAAAATAAAGCCAGCAAAAATCAATGTGTGAGGCCAATTTTCTGCATAACTGCACGGTTAGTTTTTGTGAACTTCAGCAGAAATGTTTCCTTTTGATCATGAAAAAGTACCTGGGCATCAAACACCAGGAGTCTCCTGTATGCATCATTAGATGTTATGGAAAACACTTTATGTAAAAAGGAATGAAACAGGCTTGCTGTTCAAAGCTCTACCCTACTTGAACTTAAATTTTGCTCTGATGCTACAATAAATTCTTTTAGAAAATATGGGTTCTGCACTAATCATTTAGAAATAAACTGACTCATTAGACCAGCGGTTCTCAACCTGTGGGTCGCGATCCTGGCGGGGGGTCGCACGACTAACCCACGGGGGTTGAGAATCACTGCGGCACCTGGAAGCGGCCATAGGACCCTCCTTATAAGGGTTCCTGCGGGGTGACGTTGGCCGAAAACGTCACCACATGACACGCGTACGTGATGACGTTTCGGCCGAACATCACCACGTGACGCGCGGTGACATCAGCGCCGGGGATCGCGGCAGCATAAAGGTTGATAACCTCTGCATTAGACATTTCCCTTGTCCTTAAAATACATATTGGACCCCAGTTTATCCCTGATTTCTATATGTCATATTGTACATCGTGTGGCTTCCCTTGTCTACACTGTTGTGCTAGACAAATCCAATATCATCAAATTTCCAATTAGGGACTTTTTCATGAATCCAATAGTTGTAAATGTACTTCTCTTTATTTACTAAGTAGCAGTTTCCTATAGTGAAGAAGAGTACAACACTGGAGGCGGTTTCTTGAGCTGTGTGGCCTACTCAGTCTGACAGTAGCAGGATGTGTAGTCATGTGGAGTGATGCGAGTTTCACCAGTGAAGTACAGAAATGTCATCCTTACAATGCCCCACTAACTGTATTAAGTAAATAATACATCCCATTCTCTGTCACCCTATCCCTAGTTCATATTGTCACTTAGTCACAGTCTTTATGGTCACTTTTGCATGAACAGTTGCTTTACTCCAAGCAAGAGCCCTTCCATCAGCCCCCTAATTCACCACTTGGTGATTTGGCAAAGGAAAAATGGCAAATGAAGAACACCACTCCTTGCCGAATTTGCTACTTTGACCATATAAATAGGAATGCTTATTAGTTTTACATTAAGGAAAACATTAGTCATTAACTAATATTTTTTGCTACAGTTTGGCTACTGGGAGACACCTTAATCTATCATAGTAGCAGCAGAGCAGTATATCAGCACTCAATAATACTATCAGTAACTTTCTGATTTACTGGAAATTTATAGGAAAATAAAATGAAAGTAAATCCTACCTGTAAAATGCACAGCACTTTTTTTATTTGATATCATGATGACAGACTTGCCATTTATTTATCCCACTCCTATATTTGTATCTGGGACACTAGATGATAACAGATGCTATAAGATAGTATTTGGCGTCCCTGCAAAGCCTGGAACCTTTTGGCAACCCCATTTCTTTTCAGACAGCATTTATTCAAATGTAAAACAATGGCCGGAAGCCAGGCAGAGGCAGATCAGCTGGTACCTCCTCAGTAAAATGCTGACTTATACTGACTGTCTGGAAGGTATAGTATTAAAGCACTGCCGCTCCTGTTTCACATTCAGTAAGTGGGGTCAGTATAAGAAACAAGAGCAATGCACATTACAAGGAATTAAATGCATTTCTCTCCTGATTAACTGCCGAGCTTTTTTAAACATTTAACGTAAGACTGATTATTTCATTGCTGACATTATTTGAAGCCTTACACAATGTTCAGTAAGTCATCACCATTAACTCCAATAATTACGATAATGAATATATTGTTACTATTAAAAGAGAACAAATCGAAAGACCCACTCCTGTTTTCTCTAACACTTTTATGCTAATGTGGTTTAAAATGCATTTATCATTTAGTTAACTTGCAGCACTTACGCTCTCAAAACAATACATTTATCTGTATATATGTTCAGCATTGCAAACTTTGGTAGTGTCATTGATATAAAATGATGCATAGATAATTATTTAGACTGAAACAAGTAACATAGTGTTATTCTGGCCTTTTTTAATGACAGTCCTTGTACTAGTTGTTTTTACGACCCTAGTTAGTTAATTCTTCTATATGCCCAGGAATAAAGGACAATGGTGCTTTAGTTAATAGCCATGGTTGTGATGTATTAGTATGCCTGTGATGTCAATATTTCAAATACCGGGGACCCTTCTCATATGGCATTACCTTCAAATGATATGGACAGTGACTCATATTGCTACCCAATGAAAACAGATTTATGTAAGGATATACTAGCAAGGGTCAGCTGGGAAAATATTGATCTACCTTGAGAATCAATGCACTTTCTGTCCTTTGCTGGAATATTAAGGTCCTAGCACCAGGGACCAAATTATATTAATTCCTATTTTATAGAAACTAAGGGTAGAATATCTATTGTGATGAATTGTGCAGCTCGGAAAATTAGTATTGCACCACATTTTCATATTTAGAAATAGCAGTATACCTTAGGTACTTATCCCCATTCTCAATTAATTTATGTTTTATGGTTTCATTCTGAGACATGTAGGGAGGCAAAAATATTATCCCTCTCCTGCTTGCTTTGTTTTGACCATATCCAGTTAATTTCTTTTTCTTCATCTTACTATTTACAACAAGGTTGTCTTTGGTTTCTCTTTCTGTTACCATCAGGTTGTCCAGTGAAATTTTAGTGTTGGAATGATCCCTGATATAATTTTAGTTATATGTGTCTATGTGTCATTATGCCAATTTCCATAATCATTTCATACGATGGAAAACATAACTTGTTTTTCCCAGTCTGTTTAAACTATCACACTCAGTACCTCTATCCCTTCCTATAGCACTACCAAGGTAGGTGAAGTCATCTGTTCATAATGCTCACTTGGATACATTACTAATGTATCTGTGTCTTTGTGAACACAGTTCATCGGAAATAAGGTTGGATGCCATTTTCAAGCATTTCCATGTTTCAAGCAATGGCAGTGCAGCAGAATGGAGGAAGTTGGGTACCTATGGTAACTTTAATTGCACTATCCTGTGGTCAGATGCTTGCAAATGCTTGCAAATATTGAGCTGGCTACTTCATATGGAGGCATGCTAACACAGATACAGGCAAATCAGGCCATGGTTATAAATGTTGCTTAAAACATTCATATATGTTACCAAAAGTACCTGCATTTGTGTGATCACAGCTCCATTCACAGTGTTTGGGTCTAAAGTGACTATGGAGACAACTTGAGGTTCTTGATGATTACAAAGGACCTTTTTGTGACCTTCAGTTTACTGATGCTGCAAGCATTTTTCCAAATACCTCAAAGGTTATTGAGGCTATTTTTGCTTTTGTAAATTTTGATGAGGTTTTGCAATAATAAAATTTTGTGATGGTTGCTCTGTTTGGGGCAATGAACACATAGGCAAAGGTAATTCAATGCATATGAATTTGCTTGGTTTGTTCATATCTCTTACTTGACTGACCTGCATTTGTGTGAGAACAGTTCCACGCATAATAACTTGCACAATATTTACAAGCTTTTCCATTGGTCTTCCCGCACCGCAGATACAGTAGAAGCAGAAACAGGTACAACTGTCCATCTGCACATAGCCTAGTGGATTGCCTGGATCTAGAGAGTCCACTCAAATAGCAATGTATGTGACTTATAATAGCTCTGATTATGGATTATAATTTGTTTTTGTTAACAATAAGAAGAAACCAGGGTGTTTAATGAGAGTTTGCATCCATTCTGCAACATTCAAACCAGAACAGTAATTGTACATAGCTAAAAGTATTTATTTCTTGAAATTATATATTTTCCTGAGGAATTTGAAATAATATATGGCTTTTCTGACTCAAAAATATGAGAAAGGGTACCTATGGCACAAACATCTGTTTATCTAGTCAATACCCATACATACTAGGTATTGTTCTATTGAATTCATTTGAATTTTGTGTAAATGTTTGTTGTGGTGCAGTGGTATAATGTCAAAAATACTATTTACTATTTAGATTGTAAGCTTCCTATTTAGATTGTAAGCTCTATGGGGCAGGGACCTCCATCCTCTTGTTTCAGTCATGGCCTGGCAATTATAGTAATGTATCTTCTTGATTGTATGCTTGTAATTTACTTCCCTTGTTCCTTGTTACGCTTTGCCATCAACCTCCTACTTCACCACTTGTTTGGCAGTCAAACAGGCTAATTTCACACAGTAGGCTTTTCTTAATTCACTACTTTGACAGATTCCAACACTTGATGCCTAATTAAATGTGCGCACACACTCAAAGTAATGTAAGTGTCTGCATTACAGTATATGCAAATTTTCCACATAGTGGAGTTTGTTGTATACTCCAATATGGAGAAGTGTTGAATGACACAAATTCAGACAATTCAGACTGCCATGAACAAACCCCTTATTTCTTTACTTACTTTGGCAGAAAGACGCTTTGGGCCTCATTGTCAAAAGTCTGAATAGTCTAGTAGAGGTCTGAATTCACATCTATTCGCCACTTCCTCATGTTCACTTATTAACTAAACTCTGCAAAGTGGCGAATAAATGACAAATTCAGGCAACTATGATAGTCGCAGTCATACAGGACTCTTTGCATAACTTTGCGTGCCAGTGCACAGGTGCTTCTACTATTAACTAAGTGTGCCAAAGATACGAATGCAATTTGGTGAACTACTCCGAATTCACCTGTTTGATTTCGCCACTTCAGACTGGCAAATTGGGGAGTTGATGGCAGGGCTACAGTGTTTTGTAAGGCGACTATTCATTCAAAAGTGACAATGGTGACTGCAACTAAATGACAACATGACCTAGGGACAAGATGAAATAGAAATAGAATATTCACACAATACAGTTAGTAGGATAGTGTGAGACAGATGTTACTGCATTTGCAGCTTAGTCAATACTGAGAAGTGAATTTGAATGAATTTTGGTGATGTGAAGTGAATTGTAATAAGGGGAACTCTACAAGTGAATTCACCCTCTTGACAATGAAGCCCTTTAGGAGTGGGGATATTCTGTAATATAACTTATGATAAGATAAGTTAAGGAGAAGTAAGGTATCAGATAGCCCTTAAAACAGTTAAAGAAAATGATGTAGTGTTGCTTATTTTGGAAATTTGCATAGTGACTGTGTCATGGATCTTAATATACTTTATTTTAAAATCGACATTAAAGGGCTTATTCATGAAATTGAGAATTCATCTGTCGAAGTGAAATCTCATCACTTTGGGTTGCTATTCTTTCAGTTCTTTACTCCTTATTGACTAAACAGAGGATTTCCCGTGACTGCTTCAGTAGCCGGCTCTTGTGTAGTGTTGCGTAGTAAATCAACCGTAAGAGCCCTGCCATCAGCCCACTAATTCACTACTTCAATCTGGCAAAATAAAACTGGCAAATGCCTTTGTCGAATTCACTATACAGACTCTGATGCTTGATGAATAGGCAAATTATCTGTGCACAAGCATGTAAAGTGCTGTGAATTGCTCCATAAGTCTGTGACTGTTGTAAGCTGTCTAAATTAGTCTTGAATTTGCCGCATCACAGAGTTTTCTGAATACCCAAATATGGGGAAGTGGCGTATAAATGTGAATGCACACCTAATCCATCTTTTATGTATAAGCCTCCAAGGGGGTTATTCACTAAAGTCCGAATTGTTGCATATAGGAGTGAATTCGCCAACTAAAGGCAGTCGCAATAGGCTGCTACTATTGCAGTCCCGTATTTATAATGAGAATATTGTTGCAGTCGCGACTTTCCTATGGAAAATTGTCGCAGTCGCAACTTTACAATGGGGAAATTGCAGCGGTTGGAACTTTACAATGGGAATCCACTGTTTGAGTATTTGACAGTTGAATTTGCACCTTAGTGAATAACTCCATCAATACTTCTATAATTAGGGAGCATATGTGATACTTCACTTATTCTTTTAAATAAGTATTGTTACCAGCTTTAGAAATATCCTTCCCATGTTACACAGAGTAACACAAACAGTAAGAGTAAGTTAAAGCTAGATGAAGTGCATTCTTCTGTCTATTATGCTGTATTTCCATTGACAAGCAGACCTTCATTGTCTCACTTTCAAAAATATGGCTGACATGCTATGCAAATTAAAGGACCGGTAAAATAAAATTGATATTTCAGTTATCATGTCAGTTATTCCCATGCCGTACTTATAAAATGTCAGCTTTTAAGTTACATTCATAATTGTTATAGTTTTTCGTTCTATGTCTTTCTTTGCTGGTTCCAACAAAATGGACAAATACATCTGCAACCACAGAGCGGAAAAACAACTCAGAATAATACAAATCAGGAAGATAACATTTTTTTCCCAGTGCTAAGCAGGAATAACGTCAATGTTGATCCAGATGGGATTTTTTCTTCTACTGTTACTGGTCCTGTAACCTTGCACACAGTACAGTTCTGTACTACAACATTTATTCTCAATTGTGCACAATACACATATTTGGGTCTTCAGTTTTATATGTACCTCTTTTTGTAATTTTTAAGAATATTAACTGACAGTGCTTAGAAAATAAAGGTGATTTTTTTAATAACCTCATAACTTCAGGACATATATTATCCTTTATAATTTATACTATTTTTTTTCAGAAAACTAAACAAAATACATTCATGCCTTGAAACCCACTTGACAAGTATTTATGCTGTAACATATTTTCTCATTTATTTTCAGAGCCAGTGCATTGTGTGTGGTACATTTAAGGTTATTTGGGGGAACTTTTCTGTAATGTAACTGTGGATGGGCTTCTCAGCAATACAATTGCTATGTAAATGTTTGAATTTGTGAATAGTGTAACTGATGGACAGCTGTTTCATTTAAGTGATGGGCAACTGGGTGGCCATGGCATTCCACTCTGCAATATGTACTGTAAAACTTAAAGGACTGCGTTCTGAGCATTGCGCAGTGTAACTTATGGGTAGTACAGCTAGGGGTGCAAAAGGGGGCACAAACTTTGTTTTATCTTAATCCAGTTCAACACCCTATTAACCCTATTAATCATTTTATATGTAACCGTCCACTTCCATATAGCACTAAATTCTAAAGTATGGCGTGATATTAATGCATAGATCACATCTTAATAAATAATATATTCCCAAATATTCATTAAATATTAAATGGTTCATTGCCTAACATAAAAGCATTGCCTTCATAAAATAAAAATCATAAACATTTAAATGGTTAAATGCATCTGTATGCTTGTAATGTGCAATACTTTTATAATAATAAATAAATGCCTTTTTGATTTTTCATTTATTTTACTTTTATTTATATAATCCATGAAAGGGTTGTGTAATTATCTATATTATTATTATTATTAATAATTCTTTCATTCATATAATAATATAAAACAACAATAATATAGCTGTTAACTGCTGTTTCTTTGATTAAAAGGAGCAGTTGTCCAGCATTCTATGGACTACTAGTAGTTCACTTCACTAATTAGTTTGCATTCCAAATAGTTCAAACTCCCAGCTGCTTGTTTCCATAGTAATTTACTGCTGACTTATGTGGGGAATAGTAGAAACACAGGCACAGGTGGATGTCAGGAATTTTTAAAATAATGGACATGCTTTATAAAACCATATACAGGATATAGTCAATAACAGTGCACAATCCTAATCACACTTATTTCACCATTTCACCATCATGTATCAACAATGTATCCAGTGCATCTCCAACAAAATATCCCTTTCTTACTCTTTGGTGGGGTTTATGCTGCCCTTTATATATACCTGATCTCATTAGCAGAATCATGCCATTCACATATCATAATATAAGGTCTATATATGTGCAGTTTTCCTTTGAAATCAAGCCCATGTTTTGCTATTATGCCAGTAACCAACTTGGTTTGGCATTCCATAAGCTTGTGCTCTAAGGCTGTCTACCAGATGGCTGGCTGGTGACATCATTCACTAGGAATTATCTTCCCACTTGCTTGAGACTCCTTCATGACATAAAGATTAATTATGCTAAAACATTAAAAGGGAAGCAGGATTGTATCAATGCATTGATACAGTTAAGTAATGTCCAGCTGAAAAGTGACATAACATTTGATTTCACTGAGATACTAACTTGTGGTTCTGAGTGAGTTAGGTAAGATGGGGTTTCTAGTAGGGGGGCTAACTTCTGGCTTATAAGACATGAATAACAGTGTCTCAGGGGACTAAAAATTGGTTGTGTGTAGTATGAACTAACTGTTTGAAAACGGACTATATTATAGGGCGAAATTTATTAAAGGTAAAGTGATCGATCGAAATTAAATTCCAATCGATCGATCGGTAAAATTTACGTCTTTAATAAATTTCGCCCATCTATGAGTCTATATAATGCTAATTATTTTAAAACAGAAAGACATATGCATTAATTGACTCTTGATAAATATATATGTTGAAAAGGACCAGTAGACACTGGAAGGAACTGGGTAGCGCTAAACAAACAATGAATCAACAAATAAAAATGTGAATAATATCGAACATGAAGTCCCAAAAATATGCAGCTCTTCTCTTTAGTGTGCAGGGGAATCCACAATCCACCTCAAAGTGTATCAAACAGAAATCCTATGAGAAAAAGCGCAAAAGACAAAAGAGCACAATAGTGCTTTATCAAAAATATAATAGGCGATAGAGCAAATAAAACGCCACCAAAGGAATAAATCCAATATAGTATGGTCACTCAAAAAATGTGAGTGTGAACAATGAAGAAAGATACACCCAAAAATGGTGAAATAAGCACTCTAGTAGTGAAAATGCTCACCAGACATCTTCTTTAAATAATATATATATTAAATGCTCTGCAGAAATCAATCAATTGGCAGTCTTTGCATCTAGTCTTGCATCAATTAACAGCAGAATCCAAACAGTAGCAGGTCTAAGCAGCAATGCTCAACTTATTGGTTGTCAAAAAAGTAAAAAACACCATCATAGTGTAAAACGTCACTTTTAATTGAAGAACAAATAAATGAAATTATACTTACAAACGAGCAGTTTCAAAAAACATTTGTAACAAACAGACAGTATTTATTCATGAAGAAACAATCCTAGCAGTACATATAGATGTTCACTTGTAATAATGATCAAGAGATAAAGGATGGAAGTGGAAGATGTTTGGAATAAATGCTCCTTACAGGATTAATTAACCTTAAGTCGAAAATCAAAAATAAAATGTATCAACAGTGGTTACACAAGAGCAGAGTTACACAAACCAGTGAGCAGATCTGTGCTGTACCCACCACATCATGGCAGGTGTCTTCTATTTTCAGAGGACCATATTAAATACCAAATAGCTATGGAACTGTTATATATCATGGAAAGCAATAATCATTTGAATAGACGTTAATATGCTAAATATGATTAAGAATAACTTTTCGGCTGAGAAACATTGGATATGGGCATTAGTACATAATGCAGCAAAAAGATAAAAATGAGATAAAAAAAAAATCAAGTTTAATAATATCAAGGCAAGTTAAAAAAAAAAAGTAATTTATTACGCAGAGGAATTTATTATGTCTGAATAAAGTTTAAAAAAAAGTACTGTTTTTCCTGCAGGAAGAAGAATTTTTAAAATGAGGAGACTTCACTGAACCCATACAGTATATTCTCAAACCATTCGTGAACAGTCTCATAAAACAGAACATGAATTAATTAGGAATAGAAAAAATGTGAGATCAAGAAATTAAATATGGGAGAACCCTGAAGAAAATGTTTGATATTATATGAATATAAAAAATTATCTAGGGCCGGATTAAAAGCAACGTGACGCATAGAAAGGTAAAATCATTGTAGTTATTAATTTGTCTTTCTGTTCACATAATTAAACAGGGATGAGAAATATCATGGTTAGTGAGTCTTGTGAAATAGAATTGAATCTCTTTTTAACTGTGATATGAGAAAAAGCAAGTCTGTAATTTAATTCATTAGATTATTTTAATTAGTATAACAAAGGAAATGTATTACTGAGATATTTAGCTATTTAGCTTTAAAAATTGGCCTTTTGGGCACACTTCCTGAATATGTATTATTTAAACTACCATAGAGAACATTGGAGCTGGATGAGGTCAGTTTAACAGAATGGCTACTTTCAGTAAAGGAAAAAAAAAAAAAAATCATGAATTTGAATAACTGCCATGTCAATCCAAACAGGAACTTTACTTTACTAGTCCTATAAATTATTTGAGTATGAATTCACTGTACAATGATACACTTAAGTTGTTCTGCTGTAGGTGCTGTAACATTCATTACTCCCATACTATTAACTCTTGCCACTTTTGAATTCTTATTCTTAACCTGAAAGCAAACTGAAGTGATAAGTCATGTGGATCCATGCTTGATGCAATCTCCTGCAAATACAATCCTTTATGTTCTCAGGGGGCAGTAGCCGGCATACAGCATCATCATGCGGCCTCCTGTGTACACCTGTCATACTGATGAATTCATTATAAATACAAATGCAGGAGCACCAAGTCCTTACAGTAGAAAAAGTATATATATATATATATATATATATATATATATATATATATATATATATATAATATCAGTAGATCAGTATCAGTATTGCAACAGACAGTCTTGACTTGACAAAGGAAGGACAGAACTCTTGAAAGCTTGTCTATCTACACTGACCATTAATTCAATAGAAAGGTATCACCAAGTATTGCAATACTCATCTCTTTTTGCATCTGTGGACTAGCACGACCACTCTATCCTAACTATATATATATATATATATATATATATATATATATATATATATATATATGTATTAAGATAGAGTGGTCGTCAATATATATTGACCTGAGAAAGACAGGATATCTTTCAAAAGCTTGTCTATTTAAAAAAAACTGTTAGTCCAATAAAAAAGGTATCAACAAATACTGCAATACTCATTTTTTCACATCTGTGGACTATATGTCTATCCAACATATAATGGAAGATACTGCATGAATAACATTTTATGAATGCTGTTTGATTCTTAAAGCAATAACAGGCTTTTAATTTCTTGGTTGCTCTATCACCTTTAATAGAATTGATTGAGGAATTAGCATTGGGCAATATTGGTAAGGAAAAAAGATTGATTGTTTTTCTAATTTGGGTTTTCCAGCTTTGCTACTTCCTTAGTAGACTGTTCTCTGTTGCAGGAAAAAAATAGAAACCGAAAAACATCTTGAGACCTAATTTGCACTTCTGTGCTATGCATATGATTCTTTAATACTCTTTACTTATTGATGTGCAATGATGGGCAGTTTTATGCTTCGCTAAAAGCTTTGGTGCTTTTAAGGCATGTATATCATTTAGAAAAAGCAAAAGTGCTGGAAAGATATGTGGCAATGCAAACAGTGAAATAAAATCTACTTCATAAATGTGCTTGACAATTATTCATTTATACTAAAAGATACTGAGTTAAAGCTAGACATTTTGCTTGAATTTGCAAAGTACTTTATGGTTAGTGTTATTTATATAAAATGAATATATGATAATCATTTAAACTATTAAAAACTAAGTTGAACATTGTTTTTGCAATAAAAACAGTGGTATATATTCAATTTAAAGCACTGGGGAGGAGAAGATAAATAAGTTAAGAGTAGAAATGACAAACTTATTTTAAATATGGGAAAGAATTTTAGCCAAACACGACTTAACAGACACGCCAGTGCTGTACACTATGATTTACAAAGAAATGTTGGTAATACTGTTATCTGTTCATCCTTTGTCATTGACAAGCTTCAGCTAACAGCTGTAAAACAACCCCCCCCCCCCATCTACTGGAACAGTGGACGCAGTGACAAACAGAATCCTAGAAATCAAACAGGCAGAGGTCAGGGCAGGCAGATAAAGTGTGGACCATAGAACAAAGCTGAAGGTTAGTAAGCTTGGGAAAGAGACATTACATAGATAGATGAAGCCAAAGGTTCAGGAAATCATAATAGTTGACGATGTGTTCAAAACAAGTCCAAAGGTCAGTACACAGGGGATCATGGAACTAGAAATACTTTAGTGCCACACTTGAAAGTTGAAAGCAGCTTGGATATTCCCTTAAAAAGGAACCTTGGTGTGAATCACATTTAGTCAATAACCCCATACTGTAATGAGTCTATTGATCCATACCTGACAGAATATTTCTTAGTGGTTGTCTTGCTTCTGGCCTCCTTCTCCTCATAACTAGCATCAAGTTGATTCCTTTTTCATATCTTCTCCATTCTCTGCAAGCTGGTGATATGGTGGAAGACTTATCTTAAACATTAGGACCAGATAGCCTTGACTACTAAAGAGTTTAATCTAAATGGATATATGCAAACATAGTTTTCAAACTTAATGCTTTCTTCCTGCTGTGTGCAGTGTTCAGTATGAGAAGATTCTGGGTCTATTAATAGATACATTCTTTAACTGCTACAGTCACAATTGAAGAAATGCACTGTTCCTATATTAATATATTAATATCAGTTCAGTTTGTATTTTGATGGGTAGTTTGAACTCTCTGTGGATCTTATCTATGAATCTATTTCCACCTTGTCTAGTTTTATTCAATTGATTTTTCAAATAAATGCCACAGCTAATTTTATTCTTTTAGTCAATAGTTTCAGTAGCATATACCATTGCAGTGAATGATCAGTTCTCTACTCCATCTCTAGTTCAGTTCTCTACTCCTTATGGTTGGGTTCACACGAGCATATGATACTCAGCACATCATAAGCTTGTGTAAAAAACAAAAAAATACAGCTTCATAGAATTCCATCGACTTACCTAGTTCCAGACACACAAGCATATGACGCGCATACACTGGGTCTGGAATGCTCTGTGTCGCATTTTGGCTGGCGTGTATATGCCGCGCCCAAAATGCAACACACAGGAAGTGCTGTGAACGCCGAGTGAGCATTCAATCTGTCACTGGTAAGTACAATTGAAAAATATGCCGGAGCGTATTTTTTTTTTTTCTGACACGAGTGTATGATGCGCTGCGCATCATACACTCGTGTGAACCCAGCCTAAGTCCTCAGTGTATTTCAGTACAATAGCTGATAACCATTTATTTATATAAGTCCTAGTAGACTTTCATTCTGAATTCTACCAACGGATTACTTAGTATGAATTTCATTATTTATTAACATTTGTATTTTTAAGTGATTATAAAATGCAATGGTAAGATTAATACTTTGAAAAACTGTTAAACAGCAAATAAATGAAATCGTGTCCAATTTCTCTACAGTTCTTTATAATACAACCAGTAAACTTTACATTTCACTGTAAATGTAAAGGTTCATAGAAAAAAGATAGAAAAGCAAAGGGCAGTATACAGTATTGCAGACGATCATGAGGGGGTTTTCTCACGGTGGCAATATGCCTTAAACAATTTCCCACTGATTTACCTTAATTTACCTTAATCTGTTTGGAAATATTGGAATTTTTTATGTTATTTAGATTGTAAGCTCTATGGGGCAGGGACCTCGAACTTCTTGTGTCAACCACAACCTAGCATTTAAAGTGAAGTATCCTTGTGATATTCCACTTGTATTATTGAATACACTTTTCCCATGTATTATATCATGTATATCATGTATTATATATATATTCCCCTGTATTATATTTGTATTGTACAATGCACTTTTCCCATGTCTGTATTATATTTGTATTGTTGAATTGTACAGCGCTGCGTAAATTTGTGGCACTTTATAAATAAAATTATACATACATACAAATTATAAATACTGTAGTGTAAAGTGGTGCGACTATCATATTGGTATTCAAAAGATTTACACCAATATATTAAAAAAAGGTTTGAAACTTAAAGAGCAAAAGAGTGATGAAACTGTTTCCATTTCAATTGAACTTTGATAGATAGAAATCTGACACAATTCAGTAAAGGTTCATATTTTTATCATAAAAAATACATTTTCAAATGTCATAAACTTTCTTTCGCTAGCCTTGCATGTGAAGAGGCTGCCTTGAGAGAGTGACTGTAAACAAAGGGTTTTATTGATGCAGTTGCACATCAATGCCTATGACACTTTAAATATAAAAGTGTTTTGAAGTACAAAATAATTTGAATTCATGAGAAAAATCATTCCACACTCAAGAGTTCAGAGTACTTATTTATCTCCCAATTCAATAAATAATTGTAACCACAATCGCCCCATATATTGGTGGTGGAACATCATTTCTTCCAGGGCTAATGTTCATATGCAACTGAAAATAGAATTAATTTTTGAGTACAGTATATATATATATATATATATATATATATATATATATATATATATACAAAATATTGTAGGTTTGATAGTAGAGTGGCCGTGTATTATAAGGTAGGATAGAGTAGTCTATCCTACCTTTTATATTTATATATATATATAATAGATAGATAGATATTCTATAGATAGGTATATACTATACCTTTCTTTGCTTCAGTCTTATGCTGTTATCAGAGAAAGAACAAATATCTTAAAGATAATAGAGTGCAAATATCTTAGGAATAATAGTCTGTCTAAAGGTTGGGTTAATCTCCTTACACACAGTGATGAACACTATCTTGTGATACCATAAAGGGGTAGATTACTATATACTACGGTTAATGGTATCAAAGCATTCAGTGTTTTGTTTTGAATTGATCAAAATATCAGAAAATGACACAGAAGGAGAGATTCAGAGGGCAATGAATTAGCCCCATACTTCTTCTTACTTAATTTTGGAAGTCATTATGAGTTTTAAAATTTCGAAAAGATATATTTTAATTGTATTTTAAGCATGGAATCAGTCATATTCATGGCTTTATCCACAGTGTGGCATATGGTACATATTATGAATAAATCATTCACTTAAGTGCAGATTCTGAACTGTGAAATGACATCCCAGCAGTTGGGCTCTTGTTTTCAATCCATTCCATGAATCAGACTGGAGGTGCACATTTCTTAGCTTTTTTTGTGAAATAAGAAATTCTGTGATTAATGCTAACATGCCTAATTATATACAGAATGTTTTACTTATTAGTGAACCTTGGTTGTTAGCACTGAACTCTAATCTACTATGGCAAAACAAACAATAAAGTGTATGTTTTTTTTTTTATTATTATTATTGTGTTTGCATTGAACTAGTGATTTTCCAGTAGAGCTCTGCCACCCTTACCTCCTATAGATTTTAATCAGGCTCTCAGCAGGCAGTAAATATCAGCAGGATTTTGTTAGTAGCCCATAAATGAACTCCTGCTGTCTTGAAAATACCTTCATGTTCCTATAAGAAAGTTACTTAATGTCAGAGTTTAATTTCTTCCATTTCCACTCATTCTGATGACTTGATAACTGACAATTACACAGCCAGGGTGTCTCTTGTATTATAAAAGCAGCTGGTTATACTGTGATTAACTATGTTTATTTACATTGTTCCTTAAATGGGAGGGATATAAAACATTGCTTGTTTTTCCTTTGTGAAATGTCTTATTTTATATTGTTTTATTATATAACAATTTAGATCTTATGATGCTAATCATTGTTACTACCTTATATAGTCCTTTCGTATAAAGCTTCACAAATATTTTATGCTTCTTGGGCTGTATAAATTGATATCAATCATGAAAACCTGTTCCTAGCTGTCTTTATGTTATATCGCATATTGTACGAAGCCACATGACAATCACAACTAAACCATGAAATCCATAATACATTCTCCTATAGCCCATCCGGTATAGTTTGTGTTAAATGTTTATCATTAGAATTCATGTGACAAAACCTGCACCTGTAAAAACAAAATCATTTTAATTTTAGGGGTAACTTGTCCATCTACTGCAAGGCACTTAGAAGCACACAGTGGAAGCAGTAATAAAAAAAATAAATGAATTAATAAAGGCAGCACATTTCCAATTGGTGAAAATGGTGATTCCAGTCATTTTGTATTACAGAGATATGTTGTCACATACAGTAGTTAGGAAAGTTGATACAAGGCTGTCAAGTTCAACCTATAATAACATAAATTACTCTTAGTTACATATTTGTTGACCCAGAGGAAACCAAAAACAAAATCATTTTAAGCTTGGGGAAAAATGTACTTTAACATAAGAAAAAAATTCCTTCCTGACCCCATGAGGTGAATGGACTAGATCAACATATAACAAAATATTCCTGTTTATTTAAATAACCCCTGATATTATGTTTTTTAAATAACCCACATGGGATAGATCCAAGGTCTGTATTCTTTTAAGAACACCGGTAAGGTACATTTCTATTCTGAAGGAAACATGTTGCGTACGGCGTATTACTTCACCCAATAAAGAGTTGCTGTGCAGTCTGACTGCTTGACTTTGCTTTTCTACTTTCTATTATTTCAAGTTTCTTTAAATAACTATCCAAACATTTTTACATTTATAAAGGTCATTTTTACCTAATTGCTGCAATTTGATCCATTTCTGCCTATTTTGCTGCATTATCACCATTTTCTCTTTTCTGTCAAGCAGACAGTTTAAGCAGAGTTGTCCTTTAAGAGCAATTCATGTAACATTTAATGTTGAGAAAAAGTCAGAACAAAATAAATGGTTGTTTTACTCACAACACTGGTACCAATGCTCTAGTCTCCTCTTAGCAGCGTCGATACTGGAAACATCAGTCTTTATCCAGCAGAAGCCTTTTTCTCTCTCCACAGGACCACAACAACACCACAGTAACATAGGGAAGCATTACCCTGTCCTGAGAACCCTGACTGAGAGCAGGATATCCAACTCATTCTCTAGGGCTACCCCTTCACTTACTCCTGTCATCATTTTGGGCTGTTGTTCTCCAAGTGTCTACACTGGCATGCACTACTGGGCCCTATAACAGTATCTACCCCTATGCTTACTTCTAAGCTAGGGCTAGTTTTCTTCTACAGGAACTCCTTTCAGTAACATCCCCCTAGGGCAGTGGTCGGCAAAGTGCGGCTCTTTAGCCGACTTGCTGTGGCTCAAAGCGCACCTCCAATGCCCCACCCATGACCGCCGGCGACTCTTCTGATTGGCCGTCGGCAGGTCACATGGTCAGGAGAGTGCTCTCCTCCCTCCTCCGGCGGTTCACAAAATAGTTGTCGCGATTGGAAGAGGGAGCGAAGTGGCTCCTTCCTCAAAGAAGTTTGCCGACACCTGCCCTAGGGCTGTCTATCTCAGAAATGTCTTTTACTTTTCTCAGGACCACAGCTATAATGATAGCCCTGCAGGACAACTTTTGCCCTAGGGCACACCTAGAGGTCTCCTACCCCCAGGTACCCTTTACTCATAGAAATCTCTTTTTTGCAGGGTGGATTCTCTCCTCCAGCTGGCTGGAAGGAGTGTGAACACTTTTACTACGAGGCAAACTCTCTATAAAGCCCCTTTAGTAGTACATCTAGTTCACCTGAGACTTGAGTGAGAATTCTGGATTAACTCTTTCACAACTGGCTGCTACTTTCTCTATACTACTATATGCTGCTCCAGTATGCTTCACCCAGTGTTATACAGAATAAGGAAAACATACCACATATCACATGTTACAAGAATTTGACATTACACCATTTTATACAAAATTAGTGACATTTTATCTTAGCATGTTACACCATATACCGGGAGAAAATTTTTTTGATTTTTATAAATAAACCCTATAGTATTATTGGGCATGGAAGAAAGATCCAGAGATGAGGAGAGAGGTTGTGATGTGCTTTAACGGTAATATTATTATTTTATATTTGATTCTGGAGGCCTTGGGAAGTTAGTTATTTGACTAGCATAAAGGGCAGCTGACGACGAATGCTGGTATTATAGATTTCTCTGGCTGCAGCATTCATTATGTGCTGTATTGAAGATAGTAGAGCAGAAACCCAAGCAGTTGGGTGTTACAGTAATAGAGACTTGATTTGATGAGGAAGTTAACATATTATCTGTGAAGTATGTTTGCCATTCTGAGATACATCGTAAGTGAAATCAACAAGATTTGGAGTTGTAATGCTGGAGGAGAGAGCTGAATCCAACATAACGCCTTAGTCTGTGAGTCTGCCCATGAGTGCTATTTTGTTTAATAAATTTGTCCAAATCAAGATTTAATTTGCTCCCTTGAATCTTACACAGAACTGTGGCCTACAGTGGCCCTTTTGTTGTCAATAAAGTATATTGCTTGCCATAAAATGTTATGTTCATTAAGCATAGTGTGGGCAGAATGGCTGCACATCTGGTCATGCAGAAGGTATATGTTTCTCTAAGGATGGAGAAGTGACTTTATGGGCATTGTGTTTACATTTCTCCAAATTTACCTCAGCAACAGCTCCACAGACAAGAAATTAAAGTGTGAAATGAAATTTCCTAAGAAATGGGCTTTTGGATAGATATTTTTTGACTTGAATGGGAATATACACAAAAGCCTACACAAAGCCTTAATAATGGCTTGACAGGGACAAGCCCTTCTCTTTAAGGCATTCAACAAGTTATTATAATATATGAATAATGCAGATCTACATCTGCACACCCCAGAACTTTGCATAACAAACATCTAAAGGGCATTTAACATATCAAAAAGTCCTTGTTCTCCCTAACCTTGTCACCCTCTTGGCACATGGTTCTCTTATTTGTATTCTAGTGCTATGCTGAAATCCCTATGGTAAGGCTATTTAGTATTTCTTCTAATCTTTTTTTAAAATCTGCCTCATTGGAGGAATATGTTTTTTTGTTGTTTGTTTGTTTTTTTACATTTTTGCTTATCCACCATTCTTTGGCTTTGAATGGATTTGGCCATTACATAACTCCCACCCAGTCATTATTTTTAATTATCTCAATATTATTTATTCTTATATACAGAGTTTTCTGGAATGTCAGCTAGAAGTACCTTAGATCATATATGCCTACTTCACAACATAAACAGCATGAGTCAAATATTTTAATCTCAAAAGCAAGAAGAAACATAAAACAAGTTATATCTTAGAATATGTTTCATATATTATTTGTGGCTTTAAGCGAAAATTGAAATTCAAAAAGATCTGGTTAAGTCTTTTTCAATAGAAAGAACGTTGTGCACTCCCAATAAAATTTAAAACAAAAATTTATTGCTATGAAGTCATAAAAGCAGGAACATTCAGTGAAGGTAACAAATTAAAAACAAAAAGAAACGCTTAGGTGCCCCTTGACGCGTTTCGTGCAATAGCACTTAATCATTGGGAGTGCACAACGTTCTTTCTATTGGATTCCCAGGCATTTTTGTGCACCCCAATTGCTGCACGCAAAGTTTGCATTTTTTGGGGATTTGCAGCGAGCCACACCACCTTCCTATAAGTCTTTTTCAAGTTTATTCCCACAAGATCTTGGCTGTTTCTCGTGGTAAATATCGATTGTTTTTTTGATCGATATTCACTGATAGAAACTTTTTTTTCCAATAGAGTTTTTCGATTGGATTTTTCACTGAAAAGGTAGCCATAATACTAATGTAAAGTATTTTGATATCTCCACTTTAATCTATTCTTGAACTTACAGTGGTTTTTGATACTTGTCTAGCCTTGCACCTATTATTCTCATGCTTATATTAGCTAACCTTTTTCCTGTCTACACTGGAAATATCCTTATTTCAGTGTATATTGCTTTATATTTCCTTGTGTGTTTAATATCTTAATCTAGTCTCGTTCTAGTTTAGTTCCTGTTTTCCTTGTAATTGAGTTCTTATGCCTTTCCCAGTTCCTTAGTGATGGCTCTAGTATACCTTATTTGTCTTCTGTGTTATCTTTGTTCTGAATTTTTTCTTTAACTTTCCTTTCACCTGTGAAATCTGATCTCCTCTCCAGCCCTTGTGCTGGAAACCTTGGCTAATTAAGGCCAGTAAAAGCTGAGTGCCTGAAGGTCCCACCTAAGTGAAAAGCCTGAATCTCTGGGACTTTGGTCATGTGACAACCACGAAGCAATTATTTCTATGACTTTTTGACAATAAAACAGGTCAGGTACAGGTTTATGCCAAGGTTAGCCTCTAGTGGTAGGGTGGATAAGCTTACATGAATAAAATAAAATGAAGAAGGAAAATCTAACAACTTCAGGTTTAAATATAGCAATTTGCCACTGTATCTGTTCATGGTCTTTCAAAGAAACAAGCAGCTTAATACAAATATGTCTTAATCAATCTGAATTTAATGTCATGTGACATTAGCAAGCAATAACTAGGATGGGGTGGGTGTTGTTTAATGGGTCACGGAACACTTCACTTCGAATAAAGCACAAATAATAGTATGCCTGCCATTTCATTAATCTACTTAGATACTGAGCTAATTGGTCTAAGCTTAAATAGACATGTTTTATATGCCTCCTCTTTAGATCCTTCAGCATCTATTGTTCTCTGAGAAGGTATTGTAAGGTTTAATACTTACCGCTCAGTCCGCTCCAGCGTCGGGCATCGCGGGACTTCC
>WMED01001865.1:5826-21108 GCA_019650415.1 Pipa parva
TTTAAATCCCCCAATTGGCAGAGATTTAAAGTTGAGCCGTGACTGCAGCCGGCACATTGGAAAAAAAAAATGCTAGGGGCGCCCCCCTGGGCAGGCGGCGCACATAGCATTTGCCTACTCTGCCTAATGGCAGAGCCGGCTCTGTATATATATATATATATATACGTATATTGTACCTAGAAATGAGTGAAATGTTTGGATACTGAACATTGAAAAATGAACCTTCCCCAATCTCAATACCCCTTTGAAATGGTAATATTAAATTTGTTTAGTATCTGAAAACTAAGAAGCTGTACATTTAAGTTGACGGGAAAGTATTAAAAAAAGCAAATCGTATGGCAAAGTGTCACAATGACGAAGTCCAAGCAAAAAAAGAGATAAAAATCTATTGGCTTTCAATTTACAAAGCCAGGTGGCAATCATCAAACCAGTTAAAAGCACCTCAAAACACTAATACTAATTTAGGTTCTACTAATGAAATAAAAGTTTTTGTACATATATATGTATTTAAAAAATGTACCTTAAATGATGATTGACATTATAGCTCCTCCAATCAGATTCCTTAAATCATGATCTAGTAGGGATCTGATTGGGGGAGCTATAATGTCAATCATTTAGCCCCACCCAACCTGACCCAGGAAAGAAAAGGCAGGCTGACAGGGAAGATGACAGAGACGATATCGGGCTAAATTTATAAAAAGCGAAATTTAAATTCCGCTCGCACGTGTGGAATTTTTCCACACGTACGGAAATTTTTCTGCACGATCGGAATTTTTTTCCGCATGAACGGAAATCTACCGAAATTCCGCACGTGCGATCGGAAATCGATCGAGATTCCGCATGTGCGGGAAAAAATCCGTACATGCGGTAAAATTCCGCATTTAAAAAATTTCGCCCGATGAGTTACTTCTTTGGAGCTTATGACACATTGGGCCACACCCACCATCTGGCCACACCCCCTTTGGGCAAATAATCACAGACAAAATTATGCAATGAACTGAAGTGCTTTACCCTTTGTATGTTAGGTTATGTCTGTCATGGTAATTTCTAATAAAATTCCTCTCGGAGAATCCTAGGTGCCTGGCAGATAGTGCTACAGGAATGGTCATAAAAGTGGAAGCAGACAGTAAACTAGTAGACTCAGGCAGGGAAGTTATACAAAGCTGCCATAAGCCTGCAGCCGGGAATAGTAAAGGAGTGGCATGGTGGAGTCCGAGAGATAGGTGACAAATTGTACTACAGATATGAACAGGGTCAGGACAAGCAATAGGAAGTGACAGAACACGGGGGGACTAACTTGTAACACCAAATTGTAGTACAAAATTAGAAATGAGGGATTGTCAGATCAGCTTAAAGTTTTTACAGAAACCATTTCCTAGCATAATTCACCCACTTCACACCATTCATCAGAGCCTGCAAGGAGGCCATTAAATAGCTTCTTTCAAGCAATGATTGGAGCCCTGTACAGAACAATAGTTACACCATGCTGGATTTAACAATATCATACCGTGGCTACCAGGGTGGATCCAAAATTATGACACGTGCTGCATATTTCCCTCTTCAAAGGGGAATGTTAGCATGCATTGGGTTAGAGCCCACTTAATCTTAAAGGGATTCTTCTACAACCTCCTTGGAAGAAGAAGAGATAAAATGACTCCTATATCATTAAAATAAGCTTTTTTTTTTTGTTGTTGTAATTTATATTTATTATTAACAATTTCCAAGTTGCTCTGCTTCAGAGCAAATTAAAACAGAGAAGGGATACCTGGTTGCCTGCCCAATCCACAACGCACACTATGGAACCAGGCAGCCATGCAGAGCACTATATAACAACACTGTAAAGAGATTCAGAGCAATGTTCAGTTACAAAATAGGGCTTGTGCCTGTCAATTCTGTACTATGTGCTATCAGTTTCATGGAATTGTTAAATGGACAGACAGTCAGGTATTGGGCACTATTTACCTTCATTCAAAACCTCACTTGTTTACCAATTTAAGCACTCCCAATACCTCTACACCCCTCAGTGGCCCAACCCCAATCCCTCCCATATATGCACTAATGTGCTCCCTTCAAAGTCTCTACTGCCTAGAATGCTGGGAACCCTTTCATTCAGCTCTGGTGTTTTGTACTGGGCTACATAGCCCTACACCAAGTATATATTACTTACTTAGATTGTAAGCTCCATGGGACAGGGACCTCCAACCTCTTGTGTCAATCACAACCTAGCACTTTATTTGATGTATCCTTGTGATATTTTACTTGTATTGTTTAATGCACTTTTCCCTTGTCTGTATTGTACTTGTATTGCTGAATTGTACAGCGCTGGGTAAATTTGTGGCGCTTTATAAATAAAATTATACATACATATATTAAAAGCTACCTTTATCAATGTGTACACACATGCTCATATGTCTGCTTGTTATCTCTTAGCTACTATGCAGCCTAGTGTTATGCAGTTAGTTTGGCTGTGTACTTTATGTATTAAAGGGATATACAAGCATTTTTACCCAGTGAAGGGCTCATATGAAATGTGATGCAGAAGGTGAAAAACATTATTGGGTTGTAGTCCTTTAAGTGCCGCAAGATAAGGAATTTTTTCTCTTTTTTTTGAGCAATTTAGCAGAGTGAAATAGATAAGAATATTGAACAAAACTAAATCAGGCCAAAGAGCAAGCCGGAAAAAAAACCCACTGTAGAACAATTGCATTAGTTATGAAACAAAAACACCTACGCTACGTATGCACAACTTTCTTGCAGTTCCAGATCATACACACTTACTATGCAAGATATTTATACACTGAGACAAGAGTGGTAAATACACCCAGCAGGCACAGTAACAGAGATTTTAACGAGACAAAAGCTGATCTCTAAATGTATTGGGCGCACTTTAGTTTCACGAGAAACAATGACAAATAAATAAGGATCACTTAATTAGACCTGTTACAGTTTTCACTGTCTGCTTTGCAAAGTTTACCTTTATTTTCTCCTGCTCTGAAGGATTGCATAATAATTGCAATTTGCATTTTTATAGCGCCTTCTATTCAAGCAGGATCACAGGCTGCTGTAAAGCTGTGCTTGAGGTATACAAATCACCTAAAGTAGCATTTTATGGGTTTCTTTTCTGTTTATTTCAATCTGCAGCTGAACAAGATGAACTATACAAATACGCCTTGGCATTATTAAGAAAATATTTCTATTTTATCATTCCAAAGAAAAAAAAAGACACTAATGAAAGGATCATGTTAATATGATACTGTACTAATAATTTAAAGTGCACCTGTCATTCAAAACTAATACTAATCTAGGTTGTACTAATGAAATAAATGTTTATGTAAATATATAGGTCTTTTTAAAAATCTTCCCTGTCAGCCCAACTTTTCTTTCCTGAGTGTTGGGTGGGCAGGGCTAAATGATGATTGACATTATAGCTCCTCCAATCAGATCCCTTAAATCACGATCTAGCAGGGATCTGATTGGAGGAGCTATTATGTCAATCATTGTTTAGCCCCACCCAAAACTCGGGGGGGGGGGGGTGTGGAGAAAAAGGCAGGCTGACAGGGAAGATGACAGAGACAAACGCTGTGTAATGGTACATTTTTTAAAATACATATATATTTACAAAAACGTTTATTTCATTAGAAGACCCTAAATTAGTATTCGTGCTTTGATTTGACTGGTGCACTTTAAGAGCAAATAAATATGTTTTTCTTAAGGCTGATGTCTCCTTAAGTAGATGTTCCTTTCCCAAATTAAGCATAAAAACCACAGAATAGTATATATTGCATCTCCTCCACCCAACCTTTGTGCGCAGCTCACACATGCACAGATGTGAGTTGCATTATGGCACGCAAGTGTGAAACAAAGGCTACAGAAAGGTACGCCTCAAGAAAGTTGCAAGTGTAGCGATATTTGTAAATAGCATAAAGAAATATAAAGATCATTTATTTTTGTGAATATGTAACATGAAGTCTCAGTCATGTGCTTACAACTTTTTAGGTACTCAGTTTCTAGTTTCTCTTTTATTGCATAACTTTATGGGTTTGGCCTGTTGCTGCTTATGTAATTCTAAATACCATTTCCCCTTATATAAGGCCCCTGCAGCAGTATGTAACTCTGTACTGTATTATCAGATTCACAGGTACTCCCACTAAAACCCAGGAAGAGAGACAGTGAAAGATCAGAAGCATAACTATTAGGAATCCAAATTCTCTAGGGGTTAGTGGCAAAGAGGCAATGACCCAAATTATTGAAACATTGGTTGCCGGACTGTAAATCAAAAGCCATGAACACCATCTACTGCATTTTTTTTCAGTCAGTGTGTAAATTATCTTGGGAGTGGTGACTCAGAGGGATGGTGATAAATGGTAAATACGGTCACCAACTTAGGAGCCATATACCTACCTAGGAACTCTCAAAATTTGACCCTTTGGGGGTTATTCACTAAGGTGCGAATTCGACTTTCGAATTCGCAAGCAGCGGATTCCCATTTTAAATCCGCTAAAATGTCACCATTGTAAAGTCGCGACAATTTTTTTAATGTTAAGATTGCGACAATTTTCCCAAATAAAGTTGCGACCGTGACAATATTCTCATGATAAAGACGCGACTGCGACAGTAGCAGCCTATTGCGACTGTCTTTACCTGGCGAATTCTCAACTATACGCCACAATTCGGACTTTAGTGAATAACCCCCTTTGACTCAAAACTCAGGGTTTTATGGTCTTTAGACAAATTTTCAGGGTCAGGCAGTGCCCTCATTGTTTCTTACAAACTGGAATATTGTTTACTTATGCTATTCAATGTGTTCCACACAAACAGAAATGCTACATAGATGCAATGTTATCCCACGGTCAAAGGTTTACATTTTCTAGATCTCCATATGAGTAGGAAAGATTCCATGCTTACACTGTGGATGCACAGCGTTCAAAAGATATTACAAACCACTATTGTAACCACTCCTTTAGGATGCCTTTAGTTTATAAATTCTATGCAGTGATGGAAGGCTCACTGGTTTGTATTCTACTATGTTAACAGCCACCAGCCTATTTCAGCAGCTTGTAGTGACTCAGATGCATTTTGAAGATCTGCCAACAGTATGTTGGAGATAATACTGCTGTAGAGAATCCTGCTAATGATGGAAGAAAGCCCGCTAGTTACAACAATCCCGCAAGGGTAGCACATGCCTGAACTATAATTACTTCAGCATGTGACATACAGTAAATGTTAATGGTAGAAGCACTCAAGGATCATGGTCTGATTAAACATGTATTGGGTTAGGAGGAACCATTGGTTAGTTGTGGGTGCCTGTATGATTTTTGATACAACTCTAAAGAGGCAGTAAGGGAGGGTGGTGTCTGCCAATGTTTCCTCTGGGTATTTCATCTGTATACTTGACGCAAGTGAGAATGAATGTTTAAATCCACAGAAGAATAAAACTGTGGGATCCCAGTAGTCAACCAGGCATGTCCTATAATCAGTTATTAGGACAGCACAATCCAATAAAATTGTGACCTGTTTGTCATTTTGTTAAATAAGTACATGAACTAGTAGGTCATGCAGCTATCATGTAAAAAAGATGTAACTTGTTATCCTCTGCTACAATTAGGAATAACTGGTCAACAGTTGATAGGATTTAGAGTGAGAAAAAAATCAGGAAACTGTATACAGGGTCTCACAGGATTCTAGATCTTATTTTCCTAGTCTGTTACCTGTATTTTCCTTTTATTTTACAGTACTTTGCTTGTAGCTGCTAACACCTGCCAGTAGGTGCCATTAGTGATTTACTATTTTCATTTGTGGGAATTGGGTTTTATATATATATATAGAGAGAGAGAGAGAGAGAGGGAGAGAGAGAGAGAGAGAGAAGGATTTTTCTCCCAGAAAGCAATGCAAAGTGACTTCAGTTCCTCTTTCAGTAAGGGAAGAGGAAGGATTCCATGAGCTTAGTTAGTGACAATAGCACCTGTAATAGTCATTCCAGGAATGAAAGTGCAGCTAAGTTAATTATTAAGAGCAGTTTTAGACTCCATTAAGGAGATAGCTTGGTTCTGATCCCAGTCAGGCTATTTAGTTACAGTGCCTGTGCTAGGCATCCAAAGAGATCTCCATAGAAGTGAATACCTTGCTGGTGAGTCTATATAAACCTTATTTCTGCTACTGAAAAAGTCAATTGGCAGAAAAATCAAAACGCTACAATGAACCCTTTTTCTAGTGCACAACATAAGATCCTCAGACAGATGCAAAGATGAATCCAGCATACATTAACAACTAACAGATAAATCCATAGGGGTGGGGATTAGCTTACGATAACCCCTGATATACAACCAGAAAAAATGGGCACTGTTTGTATGTTTAAAAGGTGGAACAGTTTAATTACAATAAGAGAAAGATTCAGACACTGCAACTATGTACAAGCACAGATAACAGTTATAATCCAGTAACTTAAATCATACATTACCACTTTTGTTGATGGATGTGAATATCCATCCATAAAAATCCAAATAAATCATCCAGACCTATCTGTCTCTCAGACTGTAAGTGGAGCACACCACATGTGGCAAATATACCCAAGCATTGGTCTTTATAATACTACAGAAAATCCCTAACTCTCACCATTGATGTGAAATTTACATCACGCTACTTGTAGGGTTTCTTCCACCAAAAAGGAATCCTTCCCAGAACAAAATCTGAATATTGAGAACTAAGTGGCATCCCTAGGGCTGATGAAAACACAAACTCGCTAATCCCAGGGTCCCTGGAACAGACAGACATCTGATAACCCCTCATGTACAGCAGGCTGAAGCAGAGTAATGAATTGCCAAATACTGAACCCATTTCCATTGCATAGTGAAATGATGGTGACCTACTGGCTAACCTAATACATAAACAATGCTTTACAGAATAATAGTTTTCAGCTTATATTAGTCAGAAAGTGAGAGAGGTATGTTGTGGATGCATCAGGCAAAACAAAAAGTACTATAACGCTAATCATATTGTATTAGTCGCTGAAAGTGTTTTAAGGCACAAACAAAAAAAACTCACACTTTTTCAAGAGGAAAGTATTAGATTGCTGCATGCATCTGAACTAATAGCTAAACAGCACAACAGCGTGTGGAGAGAGCAGTTTTGAGTGCTAACGTCAGCCAGACCCCCATTTGACAAACTTTGAGCAACCCACAGAAGTGACTCCTGCACTCACAGAAGCACACATTCCATTACTCCTCCCAGTGTTGCATCCCCATGCTGGGTGGCCATGAACTGTACAATGTCACTCCATGCTGTTACCCAGGTATCCCCTACCACAGAAATAGCCATGTGGATTTTAAGTGTCTGATTTCTAGGAGAATTATATTCAAATATAATTCAAGTATATTCAAATATTGGGAGATATGATTGTAAAATATCCTTCTCCTGTAGGGCAAATATGGCTGCTCAGTCAGCTTTTTCCAGACTGGTAATAAAGCTAGCATATGTTTTGTTGTTTGTTACAGAGAAACATTACACAGGGTCTGTCATATTATGCTTCCTATAAGACATGACTTTTTTTTGTCAAATTCAAGTCAATTTATATTGACCGTGTTAATGCGTTCTACAAGGAGGCCATATTTATTCGTTAGACTCTTTCTTATTTTAATGAATTTGCAGCCATTGTTCACCTACTATAAATATGAGAACTCAGGTTTTCTGCTCAGGGGCACTCCACAGACTGTTTTCTTGGGTTACATTTATACTTGAAATGATCCAGCTTATACATAGCACAAGTTAAGTTAAAAGTTAGATTTTAAATACTTCAATACCAAAAGAACTCAGTAAAATGAGACAGACAACCTTTCTTCATATTTCCTCAATATAGGGTTCCTCAGACTCATCCAGTGGTGCTGCTGAAATTCAATTGCCAGCTCAGTAGGGACTTCATATACACCTAAGGACACTGGGGGGGGGGGGGGCACTATGCATATTTGGGCCTATATGTGATATTAAAAGCAAAATTCTTTGTTCACTTAGTAAAATCCAGGGCCTGTACAGACAAATACTGCCCAAATGTAGTTCATGATTACAGTATGAAGTTATGTTTGGTAAAGCACAGCGTGGGGTAACTGCTCGGATCAACTACAGTGTGGGAAGTGAGAGGCCTAACGACTAAAAGCTGCTTTGATTTCAATAATCTCTTCCCCGTCATGAGCTAGCAACTTTATATTCTGTAGGTATTTTCCACTGTGCTCTCTATTTTATACCAAAGTAATGTAATAAAAACCTGCATAATGAACAGTTGTTCTGTACACAAATATATATCCACAATATGCCTGTAATCATATTCATTTGTAACCATTTGGAATCCCACCTACCGTACTTGAGTTTAATTATCATTTTTGAAATCTTCTTTGATAACTACAGAGGTGAAAGAAAGTAAGATTTTAAAACTAAACCATGTATTAAATATCATTGGAAAGTACTGCATTGTCTTTTAGTGGGTCAGACCGACAGATTAATAATGTACAGACGTGCACATTTGTTTAAATCAGGATTCATAGTAACATAGTAGAAATCAACTTACAAAAAACTTGGGAAAAACTTTTTTTTCACATTTCTTCTGAAGTGTAAACAACTGAAAATTACTGCATGGGAAATTCACTCCCCTCTAGTCAGGGCCGGTTCTTCATATGGGCCATGTGGGCCGATACCCTGGTCGCAATTAACAAGGAGATGCATGCACCGGCGCACAAACGCACAGTGCATTTGTGCGCCGGTGCGTGCGCCCCCTTGTTTGAGTCAAACCATTTGACTGAGCGGTGCCGGCAGGTGCCAGATAATGACTCTGCAGGTCATGACAGGTGCGTGCTCCCCCTTGTTTGAGTCAAACAGTTTGACTGCGTGGTGCCAGCAAGGGGGGGGATGGGGCGAGGGGGGCGGGACAGGGTGAGGGGGTGGGGTGGGTGAGGGGGCAGGGCTGGAGCCCATGGGGTGGTTCGCCCAGGGTGCAAATCTAGCCAGGACCGGCCCAGCTTCTAGTAACCATGTATCAGTACACTGATTATTGTGTATTTGCTTTATACACAGAGACAAAGAAATCTCCCTGCTGCATAACTCTAATTAATAAAATAACATTTAGGGGGTTATAAACTAAGGTGCGAATTTGACTGTCGAATTTGTAAACAGGGGATTCCCATAGCAAATCTGTGACAATTTCCCCATTGTAAAGTCGCAACAGTTTTTAATGTTAAGATTGTGACAATTTTCCCATATATCAATATTCTCATTATAAAGATGCGACTGCGACTACGACAGTAGCAGCCTTTTGTGACTGTCTTTATCTGGCGAATTCAACACCTATATGCAACAATTTCAACTTTAGTTAATATCTCCCTTAGAATATTGCTTTTTCAGGTCCCAGTCTCATAATCTGATAGGGCTAGTGAGTCTCTTACTCACTGCAAATAGGATACCATTAACAGCCGCATCGCCTCTGACTGACAATCACTGATTATGTCTACAATCATCTTCTCAATATAATAAAGAGATTTAAAACATGTAAAGATTGTGCTTCTTTTACTAAGTGCATGTTTAAAATTGCATATTTACTTATTCTGCCAGCATGCAATCAGTCTGACACAGATGAAAATTGAACGTATGGGCAAGGTTTTAGCTGTTTATTGACAGAATAAAAATACCCAGAAACAGTAGTTAAATATTTGGGTTAAATTGAAGGCGAGATTACACAGATACCAATACCAGTGCTTTGATAAGTTAAATCAAAACTTGTAAGTGACACAAATTAGTATTGTCATTACCTACAAAATCTCAAAGGTTCTACCATATTCAGCAGGTCACTACATAACCAACCTGATACTTTTAATAAATATACTGTTACTTCCTTTTGTTCTTTTTAGCCCTGACCAATCTATGTTAACTTCAAAGCTCTAGACTCGTGATTTAACATCTGAGTATGCTGATACATCTTAATAAAAGTTAGTGGTTATAATACTCAGATCCTATACATCTAAACATTGCATAAACTTTGGCAAATACACCCAATGCTAGTTTTGTTTTACCGGAGAGCTACTAATTGGGCTAAGGCAGCAATAAGCAGGGGTGATTTACAGCAGGGTTGAAAACCCGGTTACATTTTTAAAGAGTCATTTTTCCTACAGTTTTCTATAGGCAATTTAATTTAATGTAGTGACCTGGTTCTAGGTATATTAGAGCAGTGGTCAGAAAGTGCGGCTCGCAAGCCACTTGTGACTCTTTAGCCGCCTTCTTGTGGCTTGGAGCGCACTGCCGAAGCCACGGCCAAGCCCAGTCTACGACCATCGACGGCTCTTCTGATTGGCCGTCGGTGGTCATGTGGTCGGAGAGGGCACGCCTCCCACCTCCAGCGGCTCACAAGATAGTTGTCACCACTGGAGGAGGGAGTGAAATGGCTCCCTCCTCAAACAACTTTGCCGACCCCTGTATTAGAAAATGAGAGTTGGCAATAAGCATCTATCTGAGGCACTAGTGTTGATTCATATTCACATGTGCATATTTACATGTTCACCATGGAAATCTTTTTCATTTCACTTTGTAAAGTTTTACAAAGCAAAGCAGCCCACATTTGGTGGGCATATAGTTTGGGTGATAACAGTGGATTTGACACAGTTGTGTGGCCTTATGTCACTGCCAAGCACAGGAATCTAATGTGCTCTAAATGTTGTGGCAATCAAATTCACCTTTGCAACTTTTTCCCTAAATGTCCAGATGTAAAATGACTGACATATGGACAGCAGATTAAATGTTACAAAATGAGGCATGTGATCTCTGTATCTGTCTGTCTGGTAAAACTATTAATACATTTCTGAGTGGAATGACTGCAATGTTTATTATTTGAATAGTTGTATTCACTAGGTTTCAGAATGGATTTTCCTTGTGCAACCAAAATCATTTGTATTTTGTAGCTTTCCCCTTAAACGTGTGTGTTGGCTGTGCTTCTATTCTACCCTGGAATGTGAGAAAGGACAAGGCACTCCTGGGACATTAATGCCAAGTTATTCAGTCAATAAAAAAAGGCTGCAATTTCATTATACCAATCTCTCTCTGTTTATGATGTAAGTTGCAGTTAATAAATCACAGAATGCTGTGTTTAAGATGCATAAGCCCAAACGCCAATTTGGGCTGGTACAATTATAAAATATTGGCTGGAGCTCCACGGTATACATATATATATATATATATATATATATATATATATATATATATATATATATATATATATATATATATATATATATATATATATATATATATATATACAGTATATACTGTATGATATATAATTTGCTTTTCCCAGCTTAAAGTGTGTTAACCTTGACAGCAGGGAGTTCACATGGAAATGCTGCTCAGCCACAGTAAAAGAACGACTATAAGCCAAGATCAAGCTATGTTTCCAGAAGGGAAAAGTAGACACAGGTTTGCCTTGTTTATAGAAGCTATACCCTTCCAGGTTTAGTGTTGGTTTTGCACAGTAACATTAGTACAAATCTTATGTGTCTGTACCAACATTTTATGAGCATTTTATGAGCTGTTGATATATAATTCAGACTTTGTTTTTAGCAAGGTTTATAATTGGCTAAATTCTTAGGATATTGAGGCTTTCTTGGAATCATTTTTTGTGGAATTCCAAGCGAAATAAATCCACGGGAGGAAAGAAATATGGAGGATCACAAACATGCTTTTTAACTGCCCTCATTTATTAATATTCCGATTAGAATTTAGCTTTTGACAAATGTTAATGGAGGCTTCAACATAATGCAAACAATTAAGGAGGCTGTTCATAGTCAATGGTCATTTTAAAACATTGCATGGAAATAATTTGCATTTGGAGTACTTTCTTGCAACCTTGTGAATTTGGTTCCTGTGGTTAGGAGAATCAGTTGACCTACAAACTACTTAGTTTTCTGGAAGTGATATAGAAGAGGTATTCTTTAGGAAATATATACCATGTTTACAGAGGAACACCTACTTTCTCAAATGCACTAAAGAAACAGAAGGGCTGTGCTCCAGAATCGCGCATTTAAAATGAAAGGATTTCTAAATAAATACACTGAGGAGTTTTTGAAGAAATGACATGTGCATCTCCATTAAAAATGTTCATGGTTTGCGGCATGGCAGTGATTACAGTACTTCCGTTATTGACATATTTATGTTGTGTTGATGCAAAATGTATGCATTGTTTGGTTGATCAAAGGGGGCTGGATCTGAGAAAGCAAAATATATATAATGTGTGTTAGTGTGTGTTCAAAACTTAATTGGAGATTCCTATGATATATCATATGTTAGCAGCTAAAGCAATCAAATGCATAGAAACTAGAAAGTTAAAACAAGAGGAAAAACAATCACTCTTACTCAGTGTGATAGTGTAAGTTCCATTTAGAGTTTAGACCCATAAGGGATCCTAGTTGGAATATAAAAAATCCAGTATATCTCACATTTGTTAAGTAATTTTAGTCTGTCCCCTCCCCTAGATTTCTTAATAATGTGTTCAATACCTTGAACTTGCAAAAACTGGGGACTGGACTCATGTTGAAGAAAGTGTTTGCCCACATTAGTGGGTCTTTTGTTTTCTTTATCGTTTAAGTGCTCTCTTATCCTAACTTTCAGAGGTCCAGTACTACTTTGCATAGTACATCCAATATATTGAATCATACAAATTTTACATGTTATTAAGTATACAACAAAAGCTGTATTACAATTGATATAATGATCTATATGATAGACTTGTTTAGTATTAGTGCTAGAGAAGTCTGCACTTACTTTGGAATGTGAGCAACATAAACACCTATTCCTGCCGCAATTATTAAAACCTTTAGTAGTTAGCCATGTATGTGGTCCTGTTGATCTCAATTCTGAGGGTGAGAGTGTGCTAGCAAATGGAACAGCTTTCTTTGAGACACACCTCCACCCATCACACAAAATTTGTCTCAATATATCATCAATGTATAAAATAGGTGTACATTTTTTTCATTAACCTGCAAATTCTTGCCTGTGGAAAGTAGATCATGCTTGCCCAATCCCCCAGGATTATCTGGGGAACATTTTACAATACTGGGCGTGGGCGACCTTTCTTACACTGAGTGGAAAAAGGAAAGCTGCTTATTGCTCTTAAACTGGAGGTTATCTCATGAAATTTTACTTACCCTTTAAAGAAAATATTTTAATTTGTAGGAGCCAGACTTGGCAAATTAAGAATGAGATCTGGCTTGCATGCGTCTGGATTTGTTTGTTTACCAACACCATGATCACCATTAAAAAAAAAAGTCAGATGTTCTCTTTCCCTGTGGAGACGCTCATTTATATCCCTTTAGGGCACAAACTTTAGAAAACTTGAATTTTTCACATTATCCTGAAATGGAGACGTCAAAAATTCTTGAGGAACATTATACGCCACATGTCACTAACTAAAAAACGGTTTGTTCTGCAGATTTTTCTTTAGATCAAAGAGTGGGCTCTTCAGATATGTAGATTAAGCTAATACCCAGATAATATGGAGGTGTGCCATTCCTTGACAGAGTATACATAAATACCATATCCCCTAGAGTGAAATCTCTACAGTGACTTACTACCTTCATTTTCATTCAACACTTCCAAAGCTTTAATATCTTTTATCTCTGTAAATGAAACCAAACCCAGTTAAGGGGGTTATTCACTAAGGTGCAAATTCGATTGTCGAATTCATAAACAGCGGATTCACATAGCAAATCCGTGACAATTTCCCCATTGTAAAGTCACTACAATTTTTTAATATTAAGATTGCGACAATTTTCCCATAATATAGTCGCGACTGCGACAATATTCTCGTTATAAAGACGCAACTGTCTTTACCTGGCAAATTTGCACCTATACGCAACAATTCGGACTTTATTGAATAACCCCCTGAGTGCAAGCTTTCTAGCACAACAATCACACTCTCAGTTCCTAGTTTTGAATTTGTATGCTGTATTTTCTTTATAACATTTTTACTAGCCTCTGTTAAAGTCCTACATATACAGCATGGCTTCGTTCAAAAACCATATATATAAAATCTATTTTATTTTACTTTAAGAAGAACATAACAGTTAAGGTTCATTTGCAATGCTGTACATGTTCTGAATACACAAGTGGGATTTGTAAATACCTTTACTCTGCACAAATTGGATCACACAACTATGTATATCTTTATTTCTTCCTCCCTATAGAAATATAATACTTCATTTCTTCTAACGCACACACACACACAGCGATGACTTCTTTTACCCTAATTTACACAGAGCCAAGAGGATCTATGCAATCATGATATTTTGAAAATCTTGTAATCCATTTGGTTATGAAGCTTTTCTTCAGCAAATTTAATGATAACTTGTGGGGTCAGAACCTTTATTCATATATTGAACTAAATTTTACATTTCAGTGATGTCTTCCTTTTCCAAATGAAGCAGTCTTGTAAATGACAGCCAAATTCTCTATTGTGCTTTCACAATTCAGGCCTTTTGTAAATTACCTGTGACATAAATAACAACATTGATTGATGGCGTACACTCAGAGCAGCAGTTTTCCAACTTCATTGTACACATACATCAGTGAAAAGAACTGTAAACGATTAACCCTTTGTTGGAATATATCTGATTTATATTCTTCACTAGCTTCTCTCCGACTCAAGTGCCTGGTGAAAATCATGAACCCGTAGAGCTAAACAGCTTGTTGACTATACAAAACCCCATTTGTTTATGACTGTTGTAACCCATTTTATGCCATTATTGAAAACATTCACAGTTAGTAACAGTTCTGGTTCTAGTTCAATGGCATCCGGCTGCGCACTGCATAAATCTGTGGGGAATTTGGCTAATGTGATTGTATATTGGGTGACCCTAATGTGGGTACAGACCCTAACAACTGGGTCAAAATCATTAGGGGGTTATTGACTAAAGTGAGAATTCAATTGGTGAAGTCTCAAACAGCGGATTCCCATAGGAAATCCGTGACAAATTTCCCATTGTAAAGTCGCGACTGTGACAATTTACAACATTGCAACTGCTACAATATTCCCATGGTAAATTTGCAACTGCGACAATTTTCCCATTATAAAGCTGTGAGTGCGACAATAGCAGTCTATTGCAACTGTCTTTAGCTGGCGAATTCACACCTTTTCGGACTTTAGCCAATAACCCCAATAGTCTCTTGGATCACAAGTATTCAGTGTGCTTCCATAATACTTACTAGCAGTGCCGGCTCTGCCATTAGGCAGAGTAGGCAAATGCTAGGGGCGCCCCCTGC
>WMED01001866.1:0-25916 GCA_019650415.1 Pipa parva
ACTATAATAAATATTTAAATATGTTTTCTTGTACACACACACCAGGGCATGCAAAAAAAATTAGTGGGTCACGAAGGGTAAGCACAAAAATAACCGGGCCACGGAAAAATAAGTTTGGGAAACACTGCTCTACAGTAATGACACGAAATGGTTCCATTGAGCACAATGCTAGTCAAGTGGGATTACCCATATATACTTATTCAACTTGTCGTTCATTTTTCTATACCCAGTTCTTAATGATCGATTACATTTGCTTTGTTAAAGGAGAACTAAAGCAAAAAAATAAATCAATAAAAAAGCAGGGTTAAAATAATTATCTTATATAGAGCCGATTCTTTACAGTCACAGCATGAGTTGTGCTGTAATTAGCCGGCACCCGATGCTTCCTTTATAGCACTGGCTGACTGAGAAATCAGCGCCGCAGCTCCTCCTGACTTCCTTCACTGGCCCCATACATCATCACGCTCATTGTGGAGAGTGTTCTCATTGGCCGCCGCAATTAACATGATGTTGTTTAATGCATTTGGCACTGACGGTGAAGCAAATCGGGAGGAGCTGTGGCACTGGCTTCTCAGTCAGCCGGCGCTGTGAAGAATCACTGGGTGCCGGCTAATTATGGCACAGCTCATGCTGTGACTGTAATGAATCGGCACTATATAAGGTAAGTATTTTAACCCTGCTTTTTTAATTTTTGCTTTAGTTCTCCTTTAACTTTTTATGTTGCATTACAAAAAAAAAGGAGTCCTAGTGCTGGATTGTATATGATATCTAGAAAAATACTGTAGCATTGAATCTATTTGTAATGTAATTCATGTCAGGCATTTGATTATAACATCTGTATATCACTAATATCCAATGCATTGGAGTGTGTTATAGCTTGTTAATAATGCAATATGTATTTTAAACTTTTTTTTTTAAATAGAGATTCAAATTTTGACATTGGTTACATGCACAAGTCCATATTTTACTTATTTCAAAATCTTTTTCTTTTATTTTGCCTTTGGCTATCAATGTAGCCATTCAACTTTTCAGTTTTTATTAACCTTTGAAAACTTGAATTCTCAGTGGTGGGAATACAAAAGTTTTCATATATCATACATTTTAGCCTTCAGGATCTGTAAATCAAACATTCATTTTCAGACAAATCAAATGCAAAAAATATAATTACTAAAGGAAAGTGAAGTAATTTAAACCTAGTTTGAGGCATTCACCTTCTTATTCATTCAATTACTTTGACTGACTAAGTGCTGACTTAATTTTTTGTTGCCTGTTGGTAGACGTCTCCCATCAATATTCAATACCTATAAAAAAAGAATTGATTTACTAAGCTTTTGGGTAGAAACAATAAAGAATTGAATAAAGATCACTTTCACTGAATTCAAATTATTGAACGTCCTATTTTGGGCTACCCATTAGCTTAAATTTAAGTATATTGTTATGCCAAGTACATAACAATATCAATATCATTTTACAACAAACCTGTACTTTTATTCTTCATCAGAAGATGAGCAGCATTTTGTAAAAAAAATAGAATGATTTTACCTATGCTTGCCTCATTTAGTACACATTTCATTATTTCCAGTAATACATGTTTGCACTTAATTTACTTCCAATGCTTCCTTTTCACTGTACTAAAAAGTATGTAGTTCCAGGAACACAAAGAAAGTGGATGGAAGCGGCAAGATGAGATGTAAGTTCAAGAAAGGAATGTAACTTCAGCAATTGGAAACTAAACGAAAATATCCTTAAAGACTCACAAATACTGGAAGATACCACTAAAGCTCTAAAACAGTAATTCAAAGAGAATAACACCAAAAACATCTCAGATACAACAGTATGGGAAGCAAACAAATGTGTCATGAGGTTTGTTCATCCACCTTGGTACAAAAAAGAAAAAAGAACTAAATTAAAAAAAAAAGACAAACTACTAGAATCCATAAAATCACTACAACAACATAAACTGTCCAAAGCCAGAAGATACTGGCTCACCAAAGACAACAATTAAACAACCTTTTACAGTTGGAGATAATAAAATCCATCTTCTGACACAAATTTTATGAACATGGAGACAGATGTTCTACCTTATTAGCAAGAGCCCTAAAAAACAAACAACACCGAAACAATATAACAAAATTAAAAACAAAACAAAGGAACACAACCACCTTAAAATCCGAGATCCTAAAACAATTTGAAATGTTCTATACCAACATCAAATATTAAAGCATTATAAAGCATTACAATAAGATAAATCAATACCTAAAGAATACCTAAATCAATACCCAAAGATATCACCAGAACAAAAAAAACAAATTAAATCAATCACCACATTAAAAATACAAACAGCAATAAAAACCATGAAAGCCAACAAAAGCCCAGGACTGGGTGGTTTTCCAGCAAGCTACTATAAAAGCTTCACTCCTAGTTTATTTCTACAACTATGTCAAGCATTCAACGCAATCCAAAATAGAGCAAAATTCTCACCACAATTCTCTTAAGCCCACATCACTCTCATCCACAAACAAGGGAAAACCCCAACTGACTCTGACAACTACCGACCAATCTAATTCATAAATGTTGATGCAAAGATACTAGCAAAAATACTAGTGTAAAGAATTCAAAACCCACTACTAGAGCTCATCAATGCGGACCAGGTGGAATTTATAAGAGGACAAGAAGGAATGGACAATAGTAACAGAATAATCAACTTGCTTCACTTTGCAGAACAAAACAAGATAAAATTGTTTTTATTATCAAAAGAGGCAGAAAAAACTTTTGACAGAGTGAACTGGAAGTTCACGTTTGCATGCCTAGAAGAATACAAAATAGAACAAAAAATACAAAACTGGATTCAAGCTCTATATCAAAATGTCACAACAGAAAATAATTAATTAATTAAGTCAAACTCTCAAACAGCATCTCTATCAAAAATAGCACCAAGCAAGGATGCCCCCTCTCTCCTGCACTTTTCATAATTATGCTAGATCTGCTATTAAAAACTATCAGATAATCAAAAGACATATCAGGAATTAAAGTAAATAAAACAGAACATAAAATAACAGTGTATGCAAATGATCTATTCCAATCCAATAATCTCAGTACCAAATCTAATGCTCAAAATAAAAGAATACTACTCAACTTCTGTATATACAGAAATGGTCTAAAATATTAGACAAAAACTTCCCAAATGAACAAATGAATATCTTATACAACATAACACACTCCTCAAGGTGTACCAGAATAAGAGAAATAAATTACAAAATCCTATCTCATTGGTACTGCATACCAGAAAAATTACATAAAAAGCTCCCAGGAGCTAGCAAGAAATGCTGGAAATGATCAGAAGAAGTTGGATCTCTTCTCCACATATTCTGGAGCTGCACTAAAATATAAGTATACTGGAAAACCGTAATCAGAATAACTGCACAAGTAACCAAAATTAACATTCCCCTAGACCCTACATACATCCTACTATTTAAAACCACAGTGTAGGGGTCTGAAAACTACCCTGGTACCTTTTACCTATACACTATATGCCAAATATCGTGCTTACCTATCAGACCTCTGATCGATCAGGAGAACTCCAATGCAAGATAATAATTCACACGACACACAAGCTCTCATGCAAGGCAGTTCTGCTTTATTTTGACATCACCAGAGTATTTATACCCCAAAAAGGGGCTTTTCATGCTTACTGTCACAGAACATAATTTTAGGAACTTGTCATATGATAATCAAATGATCATTGTGCTTTTTGTGCAAAACATGTTGATTTTCCAAAAATGATTATGTTAGCAGTTATAAAACTTGATTGTGTTAGCGAAACTAGAAATGAGGAAGTCACGTACATCAGTGTACATTTTAAAAGATACATTTTATAAAAGAACAAGATGGAAGACATAATGATAAGCAAAAGATATGATTATATAAATGCCAATATCCAATACACAGAATCAAGAAAAGCTTCTGTAAATCATTAAAACTCCAGATGCTAAATGCGGCTAAAATAATCATTTTAAGATACTGGAAAACTAGCAGCACACCACCCATTGCAAAGAGAACACAAAAGAAATCTGTGAACTAGTAAAATATGAAGAACTTTCAGCACATGAAAATAAACAAAAAATGTCCCAACAAACTACCTGGCTACCATGGAACCTATACACAGAATTGGATGAATACTGAACACTCAACAAAGCCTGAACTAAAATCTCTGTTACAAAACTTCATCTTCCCACCCTCCATTCACCCCAAACCTAACCCCTTTCCAAACCCACATTTTACTAATAACAGACAACACAGACACTGGACAATGGTTAAAATGTTATTTATTTAAGATAGACTGGAATAACCAAAAGGAAGTATATGCTTACTGAAACATGTTTAACATTCTAATGTTGAAAAGAACATCCTCCCCTTGGATTCTAAGACAATATAAACACAAATAGATTGCTAGTCAGCTTTACTGTATGCTGACTACAACTTTACCTCCCCTTGGATTCTGAACCAATACAAACACAAAATAGACAGCTAGTCAGCTTTACCATATGCTGACTACAACTTTACCTCCCCTTGGATTCTAAACCAATATAAACACAAACCAGATTGCTAGTCAGCTTTACCGTATGATGACTACAACTGTACCTCCCCTTGGATTCTGAGCCAATACAAACAAAAGTCTCTCAGGTGAGTATGTCAGTGCCTGCCTAACTGCCTTCCTTTATAAGGCTCCCAGATTTGAAGCACTGCACACTATGATTAAGTGCAAGGCGTGAAATGCATTAGTGCTGCTTATCACCATTCTTTTAAACTTTTGTACCTGTTTTTAACTTGATCATGAAATAAAATTTATTAATTTTAAGTTGGAATGCCAGAGATCCTTCATTTGAATGTTGAAAAGAACGTATTATTAAAATTTCACTTTACATTGTCATTGTTACTATGTTTTTTAAAAAAAAGAAAAGAAAAATACAAATGAAAAAAAAGAAAGGAATGTAAAGGACACCTTTCTCCTTGAGAAAGCTTGAAGTCAGACAAGCACATTGGGTTGGATAAAAATTATCCTAGTAACATTGGTAGGACTGGACTTGGAGCTTTTATTGGGCCTCAGAGGATGAATTTAATTGTCTGCAGTTTGGGAAGTTCTAGTATATTTTTGCATTTGTAACCACAATATAAAATATATAGAGGGATTAATCAATGGGGCAATCATTTACAGTAGTCTAGTAACAAATTGTAACCAATCAAAAGTTATAATTTACTGTGATAGGGAAGGTAAAATTTTGAAAGCCAACTTCTGATTGGTGGCTTTGGATCACTAAACCTAAAGTTAGTGATAAAGCCTTAGTATCTATGCAACATGCTCACTTTATGTACTTCCTCTCTATGTGAGTAATTTAATTAAGTGTATTTTGTGCAGAGTGGGTTTTAGTATTTGCTGAATACTAAACATATATATATATATATATATATATATATATATATATATATATGTACACAAATACTAAACCTACACTTACCACAAATCTTGCCACATTTGTCTATTGTGACTATCTTTAAACGTGGATTAATTATTGTATTTGTTTAAACTGTATTTAGAAACTTAAAAGATGACTTAGTATATAAAATCTTTCAATATTTAATACCTTTATAATTAATTTATGCTTATGCATAAATATACTCCTGAGCATAAAGATAATGATCCAGTCATTAGTCCTATTATGTAGTGCAAATTATTATGAAAATATGCATTAAAAATAAGTTTAAAACTAAAAAATATAGTAGCTTTAGTTATTCTTTAAGGAAAAAAACCTTCATATATTTGTAAGGTAAAATGTGTATCATAGTGGACTTGACCGAAACCAAAATGATGATTTTACAGACTTGCAGCTTTTCACATAAAAAAATTGGCATAAACTGTTTCATCTTGTCTTAAAATATAAATATAAATAAATAAAAATGTTTTTCTTACAAAATGTATGAGTAAGAATAACACTTCTAGGTACATTACCATGTCTCCCATTTTTAAATAATAATATTTCATTTGTGGCACATTCATGAATAGCCTTGTGACATATTCCATTTCCAGAATATTTTCCTCCCTTTTGAATGAGTCTTTTACCTCAGGCATTTTGCTGATAAGCTCAACAGGCTACACTGATAAAATCAATGGTCTGTTAGCCTGAATCAGGCTATCCTTGTGTTAAAAAATAGAATGTATATCTGTCATAAAGTGAGATAGCAATGCTGCAAGGTGCAGCAAAGCTAATGCAAGCACATATACACAAGTATTAGAACCTAATTGTTATTAAAGAATATATATTTGTCAATGCTTCTGTACTTTAATAAGAATTATTTTAATCAATGTTTAAAGACAAAAACATTGTTTACTAGGAATATCTATTTTCTATCAATTTTAGTTACAAGCTGCAGGATCCTTATTATTTCAGTACCTAATATAGTATGTAAAATGAAGACAACTACTTACATCTTACAGTTCAGGCATTCCATTTTGCCTATATACAATATAGGAAATAATTCAACTTTTTACTATAAGCACAAATGAATAATGTCATGCCTGAATTGTAAAATGTTGTATTGAATTGTACAGCACTGTGTAAACTAGTGACACTTTATCAATAAAAATATACATACATATCGTTAGTTGCATAGACAAGGTAATTTTGGGATGCAATATGAAGCAGTTCACAAAAAGAAATTTTTTTTAATATTTCAGGTCAAAAAAGCAGTTTCTTTTCAAAAAGGAGTTGTAATACTGTATATTTCTAACACATATGTATAGTATAAACTATTTAACGCAAACGATTTTCCATACATATGATTTCTCCATAGTAATATAGTCATAAAAATGCAGTTATCATTGAGATTGTTTAAAATGTGTGCGCATATGTCATTGTCACTTGCGGAAACAGTTCCTGCTGATGATCGGCATGTTGTCTCTACAGGTTTCATTTGCAATACAGTCTGAAGTGAAAATACTCATAGACACAAATACTTTTAATTGACACTCTGGTTTCCAGACAACAAGCCCTGTACTGCAATTAATTATGCAATAATAATATCTATTGATTATATATATAAATGTAAAATGGAAGCATCACTTCAGGTTCAGGGTTTCCTCTTTATTTGTTTTACATAAATTGAAGGTAATACAGAAATATTCTGTTCATGCTGTCATTTAAGTTACCTGCAGAGAAAGAAAAGTTGTTTATCAAGTAAGCTGCAATATTTGCATTAACCTAATTCATGGTTAAAGGGGTTTGTGGTATTGCATAAAAGGGATATATATATATGTGTGTGTGTGTGTGTGTGTGTGTGTGTGTGTATAAACTGCTACAGCACACAAGGATTTTTAGGAAAATGCAAATAATTTTTTTTTTTTTTACTAAATCACCTAAAACGACGTTTCAGTCAACAAATGAGACTTTTATCAAGTTTTAATAAAGGTCTCATTCATTGACCGAAACGTTGACTAAGGTGATGTAATAATAACATTTTTTTGTATTTTTCCTAAAAATTCTTGTGTGCTGTAGCAGTTTCTACTCATGTTATTTTTTTCTACATGCACCAAGGTAATGAATTGAATTTCAGTAGGGTGGAGTGCGGTGCAATGTTTGTTTTATATATATGTATATACTGTATATATATACTGTATATATATATATATATAGACACATACATACACACACACATAGTAAACTGATGATTTAATAATAGCACCTAAGTGTTTCTATTTTTAACCTGTTCCAAATACATTTCCATTACATTCAGACATTGGTATTGTTCTGAATTACAGTACTGCCACTGGAAAGCTATTTATGTTACTTAGAATGCACTAGAATTGTGTACCTCATGCAGAATAGCAATTCATTTTTCGTTAACTGAAGGAGAGGAAAAGGCGAGTTGCTGAAGATGAAGTCATAATGGACTTTAAAAAACACTGCAGTATTAATGGTGTCACAGCTTGAATGAAATAATCCAGCGTTAAAGTCAGTAACTAAAGGATTATATAATAAAAACACAAACTGGAATTAGACTTTTATTAATATCCCCTATAAAGTCTATAAGGGATTACATTAGCAATTTGATACTAATATAGTTCTGTTTTATATGAATAATCCATTTTATCACTTGATTTTTCTTCATATGCGGATGTTTCTAATTAAAACCTAACCCATTCACTCTTGAAAAATGAGGAACTATATTGCACAGGGGCTGTTACTGTGGCTAAAAAAGCATAGAGATTCAGAAGCAGCGCACTCCAGAGAAGGTTAAAAACACATACACATAAATAACACAATGGTAGAGGTAAACATCTACGAATATTAAAGTGTTTTGTTCTCCATTTAAAAATACAGACTTACAAACTGTGTCTCTTAGTGGTCTTGATAAAAGTCTTGGAAGGGGGAATGAAATGTTGACCATGCATCTCTGAATGTAATTTTTCAACTTGGATTATCAATAAAAAGTCGTTTTAACTTTTTAAAGTCCTGTGTGTATTAACCTAACCAAAAAAAAAAAAAAATGATTAGAAACGCAGAGATACAGAGTTAAGTAAAATTGTTTAATTGTGTGAGCAATTCACTTTAGAATTTGTGGATGTTTATAGTTACCTCTATCAATATGTTATTTATCTGCATAAATAACTAAATCTACTAAGTGCAGTGAACAATACTGTAGGTAGTTGACACAGTATGCTGTATCAGCATTATTTAAAGTGGGTTTAGGTAGAGAGAAAACATAGTACTACCCCTGTACTTCATTTGTCTTCCCATTAATATGTTCCCCTACTCCCCATTGGGTAGAATCATTGCATCCATGATTAGTTGTCTCCTGGTCTCCTGGGAAATTAACTGGGAAGATCATCAAGGAATAGCCAGTGAAGATAGGATAAAGTTTTAGTTAGAACTGGGTCTTTAGTTAGAGGTTAGGGTCCTCATGCCCCATTAGGGTGAAATGGTCTCTAGTGGATCTTGCATGTATCTGTACATTTATCTTATGTATCAAAAACTGGTTGTTATAGGTTAGGGAAAAGGAGAAGCTATTGTTTATTGTGCTGCTATGCAAACATTTACTATACACAAAAACACCTTCATACTTGCACATACACACACCTTCATATGTGCACTGTACACACAGACCCACATGCATATGCATCTAGTGTTGTCAGTCAGTTTACTAAGCTTAAATGCAGTAGCCCCTATAATAGGTATGGCCTATAATTAACTGGCTTCTGGTTTTATTAAACTGGGGTGCTATTGGTTTTATCTTTTGGAAACTGCAGGAGTTGCAGACAGACAGGCTTACCCTAGTATTTAAAACAGTGATGCCCAACCTTTTTCGGCCTCAGGGCCATATAAATTTGCGACACACATGTCACAGGCTGCTTCAAAGTCGCAACAAATTTTAAAGTTACAACTGTGACAATTTTACATAGTAAAGTCACAACTGTGACAATATTCTCATTATCTGTTCTCAAATAAAGTCTCCCCTTTACCTGTGTGCCAGCTTGTGTGAGGATCGTGAGGGACTGCTTACACCTCTGCCCTTTGGTGTGGAGCTGAGTATAATGTGGCTATCTGCTTGCCTCCTGGAAGTCTCCTGCCTCCGGAGCTCCTGGGATATGTGACTTTATTTAGTTACAGTTGCATATCCCAGGAGCTCCAGTGGCAGGAGACTTCCAGGAGGCAGGCAGATAGCCACATTAAACTCAGCTCCGCACCAAAGACAAGAAGAACTGACGCGGGCTGGATAGCTATGCTTCACGGGCCGGATATGACCCGTGGACCGTAGGTTGTGCACCACTGATTTAAAATGAATCAAATGACTGGGGTAGGTGGCTTACTATTTTGTAAACTGTGAATGGAAAATGTATCTTTCAGTCCCATGTCTATTTGAAGATCTGCCTGTGTACATTTTATTGATGTTATCAGACCTGTGAGTACTGCCATGTATGTATCCTATAACCTGAATTTAGCTCAACATTAATGTAAGCCTTTACCCTTTCTATAATTAAAAAATAAGTTGCTACTGGTCTCCTGTGCTGATCATCATAGCAATGTCTTTTATATTGGAGATATCCAGTATTTGTATCATTTTATTTTGTTACACCGTCTTTGGGCAATACAAGTTAAAAGACAGTGATTACTATGCTTTAGATGAAATCAATATCAAATTACTGTACATAAGTAAAAACTCCAAATCAAAAGTCCAAATGCTCTATTTGGGTGGAAGGAAATACAGTTATAGCATAGATAAAAGTAATACATTTCTATATGCAAGTTATAAACCTTAGCTAGAACCTTTCTCAAATTAGTCAGCTCCAAAGTGAATTACCTTTTTTCTTCTCTTTAGCAGCTGACAGTTTCTCAGAGAGAAAAAAAGAAATTTTACATTTAAAGAAAGAATCCCTTTAAATACCTTATTTTTCTTACTGAACTTGCCTCTATACTAAAAATAGAAATAGGTATATTTCTCTGAATAGCCTTCGACTAATAAAACCCTTTTTCTCTTATTTTATTGGAATTATTGTAAAAGCTTTACCAGTAATTAAGGTTTTCTATTTTCTATTTTTATTTTGACATGCTCACCTGTTTTCAGCTGATTGGATACCTACATTTTGCCTGAGGGCCATAGAGAGCACTGTGATTTTTTGCATGAAAGATGAAAGGAGACTTCATAAAAATTTTATTGGAAAATACAGTTGTTCAGGGGGATAACATTTCTATCAATGTAACTATGAATTTTGATTAATATCTAATGATTTCTGCACAGTGATTGCATTTATTTTTGTATATTTTTGTAATACTTTGTATTGTTTTGGTTGATTTATATACAGTAGTTCTACTATATTACGCAGAGCTTTACAGAACTTCATCATTCCCTTCAGTTCCTGCCCCGTGGAGCTTGTACTCTAGTATAATATCACAACAAGGATACATCAATTTAAGTACTATGTTGAGATTGATACAAGAGGTTGGAGGACCCTGCCCCATACAGCTTACAGTCTAAATGAGTCAGAAGTCATTTTACTGGGTATTTTCTTTAACATCAATACAATCACTCTTTTCTCAATATAAATTTTAAGCAAAACAATAATCAGCCTCAAAAAAAAAAAAAAAAATCAGAAAAAAATTCAAAATTGTTGCCAAAGCAACAAACCGGATAATGGAAACTTAAAAAAAAAGTTACTTTTAAATGTAATAACATGTTGGACAAATAATTAATTTTAAAAAGATATGCATAAAATAGTATGCATAAAAGTTGATTGCTGCCAGATTGTTAAATTCAGATTAACTATTAAATAATTCAGGGGGGAATTCATCAAGCTCCGAAGTGAGGTGCGTAGTGTTCGCCTCACTTCGGAAAAACTGAGATGCGCATGCTGATGTCCTGTACGCGGACATCAACATGCGCATTTAAGGGATTCCCCTCCCGGCGAGAGCCCAATGAGTCCAAAGGGTGCTGGCTCATCCTGTTTAGGTTATAGTATATAACATTGTGTCTGTCAGCAATAAAACGGAATCTCTTCAGAGGAAACTCCAAATTTTATCCAAATCGGCTGAATTTTATGGAAGACATGATTAAAAATGTTTTGGTGTGTTTTTTTAAGACTCACAGTGTAGTTTCATAAGACAATAATCACTTTTAGGGTGTGCCAGTTTTCTAATTTCACACTTTGTGATAGGATTAATTTAGTAGAAGCACATTGAGATGAGATAAGTCAAGAAATATTACTTTTTCATAAAGTTCTGTAGAGAAAACACTTTATAGTACAAGATCATGGATTACCAATCCAACTATCTCTAACAGTCTGTAAGGTTTAAGGACTCACAAGAGCAAGCTCAAAGCACTGGTTTCTGGGTTTCTGGAGAACCTATTCTGTCCTGGTATTTACTGATGTGCTTTTGGGACCCCAAACTTACTGCTTCTGTTAAAAAACAGGATCCAGACATCACAGGTGATGACCCAGGCAATGGAGTAGGAAACGAAGGTGTCTATGTAGAACCAGTAGGCAAGCTCTAATCAAAATCAGGCAGAAGTTTGAGGCAGGCAGCAGGAATTAAAAGTAGGGTCAGTTACATAGGGATCAACAGTAACAAGGCTTAGGCTACATCTCTTATGCAGGAAACCAGCTTTGACAAAAACAAGAGGCAGTGATCTCATATTTATAGGTCTGGTAATTGGTGAATAGGCTGAACCTGTGCAAACTAACTGCAGGTGTGCAGCAATAGGTTTGACGCAAGCCCAGGGATAGCACACACATCATAAAGCTTCCTCATGGTCCAAGTCTCAAATAGCCTAGCAATAGGTTTGCTGCCTGGAGTGCAGGTTCAATCCTGGGCAGGAGACAGCATCTTTTCAGATGGTTATAAAAAACCATTCTGTGTCAAAATGTAGGTCATATACAGTGCCCCACTCAGGAAAAATGCATAACTCATACCGTCAGAATTTCCTAAGTTTATTTTACAAATCATTCTTCCTCTTTACAGAAAAAGTAAGAGTCACTGTCATTGTAACACAGCAGAATCAGCTTAGAAGCAATTTTTCTGACATACTGTAGAGAAGAAAATATTTGGTTCTAAAAGAAAATACTAATACTACAAGAAAATACTAATACTAATACTTCCACCAGTGAAGTGCAGTTATGTTATCCTCACAATCTTCTACTAACTGTAATGAGTGAATTATACATACCTTTCTATTTTACTCTCTTCCTAGTTTACAATTGCAGTGTTTATTTTCACTTTTGAGTGGACAGTCATCTTATGCCATACAGGAACCCCCTACTTTGCCACTTTCAATTGGTGGTCAAATCAGATACTATTCCTTGCCAAATTTGCTACTTTTACAGACTTCAAAGCTTAATGAATAGGTGAACAACATATGCATTCACACACACAAAGTGGTGCAATAGGCTCCATTAGTCAGTGACTGTCCTAAGTATCCAAATCGGTTGCAAATTCATCACAACGCAGAATATGATGAATACACAGAGATGGGGAAATGGCGAATGTACGTGAATTTGGTCCTTTTTGTGACTGTTCAGACTTTCATAAATAAGCCCCATAATTATATCATGAAAACATAAATAAAATGTTTGATTTACATATGTAACACTTATTTAACATTAGCAAATCCACAGTGCTATAGTTTCAATAGATAAGTATTTATTCTCATCACATTTCATGACCTGGTTTTATCCGTATTATAAGTCCCATTTGATTCATGTATAATTCTGTAAGTTCAACATTTCTTTTATGATTATTATGTGCATTAATAAAATATTGATTTTTTAATTGCAGGCTTGAATTTTGTTTATGGGTGTATTCTCAAGGTGTCTTTGAACTGAATAATTTTGTTTGCTGAACCTGCTTTGATGTATATTGCATAACAGAGACACAACACTTTCCTGGCCTTTAGTGTTGTGTCAGCATCATTGAGATATATTTAGTCATTATTCCCCTATGAAGATCAAATTACAGCCTACCATCCATACATCCATTATGCTAAAATGGATATTGCTATGTTTATAGCATAGTAATGGTCTCTCTTGTGCAGACCTCCTACTGTGAAGTTTTGTATCAATTATCATAGGTGATAGTGCTGTTGACTTTAAGAAGACTTGATAATGAGCAAACTAAAATATTATACCATTTGTAACTTTTTAACCTCCAATTAGAGATGCAATTCTATATTCACTGATACATTTTATGAACATTAAAATGCAAATCACCTGATAGTAAACCAACACCAATAAAGTCATTGAAAGGTAAACTGCCGTAAGATATCAAGAAGAAAGGTCAACATTAAAATTCATTATATATTATTTTTCTATGATAAATGTATTCAGTGTAACCTGTTTAAAGTATCTGATCATGTTTTCAGTTGAAACAATGCTGATCTATATTATATTGTTTGTTATCGGTTTCACCTGAGACAAAATAATACTTTTAATATCAATATTTTGACTTTCATTGTAACCTCTATGGGACAAAGAACTCTAACTGCTTTAACATTGAAGTATACAAAGTTTAATGTAATTATCAGTGTTATTTATCAAAATGCTGCTACTTTATATATAGTAATATTAATAATTGGCTGCATTTAAGATGGTGATGGAAAATATAAAAAACTGACCAGGGCAAGCAGCGTTATTATAAATAATTTCAAATTCAGTAAAAGACAGTATACATTGAATCATAAAGATATTGCAGGAAAAGTTTCTGGTATTCTAATTGACTAATAGAAAATTACAGGTGCTGGGTGATATATGTTTAACAACATGGCTGCTATCAATAAAGACAAAAACAAACAGAAAGGGATAAAATGTATTAATTCAGCTTCAAATATAACATTTTCACAAGTGCCATATTTAAATAACTGCCATGCCAATCCAAATGGTAATATTATTTTATTGTAATTTTTTTTATTAATTAAAGGGGAACTAAAGCCTAAAAATAATTTCAACTTGAAATGTTCAACCTTATGCAAATAGACTGAAGAAGATACCCAAATGTACAGTACCCCAATGAGACAAAGGATAAATGCCACTAAAGTTTTCAGCTGGGTGGCTCCATGTTTGGCTGTACTGTAGACACTACACATGCTGAGTGTGCTTTGTCTCCTGCAGGTGTGCCCTAATTAGGGACTAATGCAAAATAACTTGACTATAAATTCATGATATAACTATCATTAATATCTGACATTGAAGTCAAATAAATTAAGAATAAAGAAACACTGAGTTCTCTTCAAATCAAACAGAATAAACTATCCTGGCTTTTAAGGGTTGCCTTGCATTTATTTAAAAGCAAACACTTTTAATATCCTCAGTACAACTGGGCTGATTATTAAAATACTTTGATGAATATTACACACTGCAGTCCTGCAATTCAACTAACTCATTTTTATCAGATAGCTTTGTACTATGGATATTTTAGATATACTGGCGTTAAAGGGATAGAGTATGGTTAAAACCAAAGCAAATTAAATCTCCATGGCCTATTTTCCATATTCTAAACCTTTCTACACTTCTTCAAGACTTTGGTAGCTTGTTTGAAAGTAAAGTGGGTAATATTTACAAACAGTCATTCCTCCTGACAACACAGAGATGATTTTACTAAAATCTAAATTTTGGTTTCTTAAATCTTTTTTTCCTGCTCCCCAGTCTGAGGTTTCTCAACTCCTTTTATCTTTACTTATCCCCATTCTCAAAAAAAAAATAACCTGGACCATCTGGTTTTCACCCAACTTACTAACTTTTTGCATACCCACATCTCTTGGACCCTTTTCAATCAAGTTTTCAGCCAGAGAACTCTACAGAGACTTTTTTGTATAAACTTTCCAACAATCTTCAGGTTGCCAAATTGAAAGGTTTTATACTCTTTGACCTTTCATGTGCATTTGATACTGTTGATCACCCACCTCTTATTCAAATTTTGCATGCTCTTGGTGTCCATAATCACGTGACATATTGGCTTTCCTCTTAAATTTCTTATTACTCTTTTTTGCCTCCCAAACTAATGATACTTCTTCTTCTGTTCCATTTAGGATGGGTGACTCAAGGTTCTGTCCTTGCTCCTGACATGTTATCCCAGTACTCATTTTCTTTGGGGGTTGTTATCTGCCCAGCTGGTCTTCAGAATCAAATGATTCCCAAAATAACTTATTTTCACCCCTGGGTTGAAACCTAAAATCATCTCTACCTGTCTTCTGGCAATCTCCTCTTCGATGGTCCAGTGCCATCTAAAATTAAATCTTGTTAAAAGATAATTGATCATTTTCCCATTTAAACCTGGACATTTTCCCATTCCCATTTTCATTCTAGTTGGTGATGTGCTTATTAACACTGTTACTTTTGCATGTTGACTTCTAAAAGCACAATGGTACCACTGCTAAAATTATTTTTTTTCTTTAAGAATGCCCTTTCTTTCTCAACTATTAATACTATCTGCGTGCCCTTTCATTTTATCCAGCTTTAACTATTGCAGTGCGCTTTTCTCTGGTCTTACAGCTTCCCACCTTTCCCACTTCTGTCTATTTGAAAATCTGCTGCCAGAATTCTTGCTATGTTTTTCTATGAGGCACAGGTTTTCTTGCAACATCTGACTTCTTCATGGCTTCCTGTTAAAATATAATTATTTACAGTGCCCTCATTTTAACATTTAAAGCACTTCACTCCATTGCCAAATCTACATCACTTAACAAAGTAATTGTTTATGTGCACCACTCACCAATAGTGTCTTATTTTTTACCCTTCTCTCTTGCTGACCTCCACCTCTACCTGGAATAGTCCCTCAATTTTCTTTAAAAATAAACTTGAATCCTACCTATTGAAGCACTAGCACTTGTTTTTGTGTCTTACATTCACTTTGTGCTTAAGTAGCTACTTATGTTTATTATTGGCACTTATAATTTAATGACCCAGCACTTTGTGTTGCTCCAGTTATTAGTTTAATACCTGTGTATGTAAGTTCCTTCTATACTTAAATTGTAAGCTCTATGGGGCAGAGATCTCTGTCTTGTTTCAATCACTGCCTAGCACTTAAAGTGATGTACCTTCATGATTATATGCTTGTAATCTACTTATTTTACCATGTCTGTATTATTATTAATATCATAAAAAATTAGAACTTGAGTTTAACGGTGCCAAGAGAAAAAATGTAAAAGCACAACAATCAAGCAGCTATTAAACTAATAATAAAGCAATAACTTTCCAAAGCAAAACTGAAAAAAGCTTTTGGCCTTGCTTTACACATAACTGTATAGATTCACCTTAGAATCATTGCTGAAGATCTTTACACAGAAATAGTAAAGAAGGACTTGACCATCTGAATAGCAATACAGGTGAACCTATATTCTAAAAGATTCACTTTTTGTGATTAAATAAGGGCTAATTTACCTGCTTGTATTACCCCCAACACAGCAGTCCTTCTCACATTATGACTGTGGTACAGGCTAACTTTATAACGATAATAAATAATAAATGCTGGGGTGGGGGAAATAGGGGTGCCAGGGTTCCTTAATTTAACTTAAACATCCCCCCTACTCCAAAGAGACAGGGGGTAGGGAGAAGAGGATAGGCTCCATGAGAGCGGTTGTGATCCCTCCACCCTGCCTAGTGTTGGGGGAAGGTTGGGGAATAGGGGTTCCAGGGACTCCTTCATTTAACTTAAACATCCCCCCTACTCCAAAGGGACAACAGTTAGTGATCCCGCCACCTAGCCTAGTGCTAGGTAGAGGGGTGATACTGGGGAGATAGGGGAGTGATGTTGGGGTGGAGGGGGGTGTGGGTGGCTTTTGGACTTTAGGGAGCTTAGCGCTGCAGCAATAGTAGTAGGTATCGCTGCAGCGCTACGTATAACATATAACACTTTAATTTCCACTGTGATAAGAACTATTATACAAGAAAATAAACATTAGATGTGATTTTGGCTGTTTTTTTAGGATTTTGTTTATTTTCTATTCAAACTTGTTTTCTCTGCTTTTTAATGAAAATGCTATTTTTTTTTTGAGCAGAGAGAGAAAACAAAATTTGATGAAAATGAAGTTTTCAATGCTTTATAAATTTCACCTTTAATATAAATATACAGATGTGGCTGGACAGGCTTTGTCATTTAACAATTTGCAATATCATTAACGTTCCAGAATTCAGAGTGAATTAAGATAATTCAAGATAAGAAAGTCAATTTACAAGCAGTCTTATGGAAAGTCTGCTGTCAACACATTAAGATATCTGGCTGCATTGTGTTAATAATACTACAAAAAAAAAAAAAGCAGAATTTGACAAAACCAGCTATGCTACATCTATAAATCTATATCTATGTATTGCCTTTTTCATCATCGTTCTGCTCAGCGTGATCCCTGTCATTACCACTTGGACAGATTTATTTCTGGTATCAACTGTTTTGTGTGCAGCTCAATATCCTGCCAGTTTACCCCCAATTCCTCTCTTCCTAAACTACTTTTCTTCCATCAGCAGTGCAACAATTCAACCCAGTCTTTATAAATGTCTCAATCTTCTATTTTTTTTTTTTGTTTCGGTAAAAACCCTTTCTTTCTTCACACGCAAACAGCAATTGCATATGGTGGATAGTTAAAATATAAAGATTTTATTTAACAAAGCAGCAAAATCCACAGAAAATCCAAATCGTCTACAATCATTTTACTCACCTCTACTCAATACCATGTAATCAATAAGACACAATGCAGTGACTTGCTAGCAAGACTATTACTGGCATTGGAAAATTTGTTACATTTCCTATATCCTTTCTTGCCTAGTAACCCATCATTCACTGCACACGGTCTATTATATGCATTAACAAATTCTTTCTGGCCTCAGATATATACCATATTGCTCAGTAGCCATGTTAAAATGTCAGTGGTTAGTAGTATAATACTTAGGTTGCCCTGTGTAGAAGTCAAAAATTTGCCCACAAGTGAAAATGTAATGCAATATACTGTTAAAGCAAAACATACTTTCAATGTGAGTGTTATCCACATTACAATGTAACACGCCCATTTGCAAATTTACTGTACCCAAGATACAGTGCAATTTTATCAATAATATCCACTGCCTATCTAGAAAGAAAGAGCCTAAACAAAAGACTGAGGCAGCAATTACAAGTCACAGGAATTTTTGAGATGAACAAGTCAAGTGTTTATGTAAATAATATACAATAAAGCTAACTAGGATATGTCCTACATTGTTTTCTACTCTCTTACTAATTTCTGGTAACTCACACCTCCTGCCATATAGCTATACAGTCTGTTTAAGGGCTTTGACTGCATTTTTCTGATAGGCCAATAAAACACTGTGTGCAAATCTGGCAGCCAATCAAAGTGTTTCTTGTGGTTATTAATACAGTTACTAGAAAAAGTATACTTTTAAAAAATAAATTTATAGTTACATATAAATAGTAATATCTATTACCTATTTTCTCTTCTAACTGGTTTCTTCAGGTTACTGGTCTATTAATTTTTTTACGATTACTCTTTGCTTTACATTAAGCTACACAAGAGACTGGAAGCAAACCGTGCAAAAAACCCCTCAATATTTCCCTATTTAATATTTTAATAGAACTATTCAGTGTCTTAAGTGTATTTTACAGTAGATCTCCCTCACCCTAGGCTGGATGACACTGATCTCCAACATAAAAGTGCTTCATCTTCATTATGGAAAGATATTTATATAAGTGGAAACATTTTTTGGACTTGTGAATGATAGTCAGATTTCAGCAATATATCAATGAAGCCTTACCATCTAATATTTTTTTGCAATGAAAAGTGTTCACCTGCTTTAGGCTGTCCACAAGCCTTTATTCGCAGTCAGATTAGATTTCCTGTTGAAAAAGAATGCTAATAACAATATGAAATGGAAGGGGTACAAAGTTTGCCAGTTTTAACCAGTCAATATTTATTGATATCAATTTTTTTTAATCGGCATCAGTCCTATATAAATCAGAGGAATCAAAAAATCCAGAAAATTGAAAAATAGTGTTGAATAGTGAAACAGATCGAAGAGGTTGAAATGATCTCAATAAATTTCCCCCTTAATTCTACCTACTTCTAAAGTCTCACAAGCAGCATACTCAATCCTTTTATCTCCAACCCCATTATTTAATTTCACTTTACCTATTTATCTATTTTCAGTCATTATCTGTCTCATCTCTATCTTAAAATACTGTGAATCATGTTGGTCCTCAATAAATAATAACACTTCCAAGGAGGATTTTAAGCCATATGTAAGCTTTTGACTGTTAACAACTAACATCATTTACAGCAAAAGAACAAACAAGCAAAGAGCGATAGCAACCTAGCTACGAAGCAGAGGAATGTACAGAATAACAGATTACAAAGTATTCTGCCCCAATGTTTCGAATAATGATGAGCATTTACAAAGTAAATGACACCACCATTTTAGAGTGACTTAATATGAATAAAAAAAAAAAAATAGAAAAAAGTATTTTCCTGGAATACTTTTTCTGCCATGTGCTAATGGTAAAAATGCAAATTCCAGGAAAGATGAGAAAAAAAAATCTCATTAAAACACTGCTAATGCTTTGCTTCCAAATGGCTATCACTATAATAGTACATTGTAGTAGGAAATGATTATACTTTTAGAACCTTACCACGTCAGATCCCATTCATCTACAGCATGTACTTTATGTACTTTTTGTAAAGGCTTATAAAAACAAGAGAGCACAGCACTGAATACAATCTGATGGGGCTCGCACATTTACACTCCCTTTAAACTATGATACAGTATATACTCAGTAAAGTGCATTTATTCAGATATTGTTAACTTTCAAATAAATGGTCATATTTCTGGTTGAAATTGTAATTCTGTTGTTTTCCCTCGGGTATCATAATTTATCTGTATGGATTTGCAAGTTCTTTCTAATTCAAACAATGTTTCAGAATGGAGTCATCTTAAACCCCATTTTTTATTATATGCAATTATGTTAATCCAATTTATCCTGCCTGCAATGGGAACATTGATTTGTTGATTCTGCACCTTTCTACAAACCAAGAGTAATTAATCAGTGCTTAAAGGGAGATTATAATTAAATTCTTTTTAACACCTTCATACCTTTTCACTCATGGCTTTCTATAGGATAACACTATTCGTCAATGTCACTTTTTAAAACTGTTTTCAGTGTTACATTTTTTTTGGAGCGAAATACTACATAGATGACTAATAAAAAAAGGAAAACATGGGTACGTTTCTCCTACTAGTTAACCCTTTCTAAACCAGTTTAGATATATCAGCTTACAAGCTTGTACGATGCTTTTTTTCCTCTGTGTAGAAAGAAAATAACATATTTGTCACTCCTGAGGGCAGCAATATTGCTGCAAAAACTCTACTTTAAATAACATTTTAATATGGGAAAATTCTGTCCTAGTAGCTATCCCGTAATTGCATTTCATTTAAATACAATAATTGTCCAATCCCTTGAATTCTGCAAACAACTTATATTGAAAGTTTTCCTAAATTTTCAAATGATATAGTAACTTTGCTATGGGAGATAACTGCATCATACCCACTTAAAATAGAAGAAACATACAGGAAATACTCAATGAATATGTACTTGAAATACAGGCCCTAGTTCTACAAGAAAGCAATGTCACTCTTTGGCTCACCTTCTCATCTTTGTGAGACAAAAGTAAAACTTATTCAAACTCATTTTGTTTATTTTGGTGCATAATTGATATACAGACCATTGTTGAAATAATAAGATGCAGAGTATCAAAGGAAAAAGAGATAAATTCTGTCATCTGTAAATGTCTACAATTTTCAGATGAACAGTTTTCCTTCTAGAAGGGTTACATTTGTTGAACAGCAATAATTATCATTTGTATAATTTATGCCCACAATGCATTAGGGATTATCCTAGTGGGCCTAGGCATCAACTGGACATTCAAGAGTACAGCATCAAAAGTACTGTACATTAGTAAGGAATTTTTGGATATGACCTTTTTCAGGTTATACAAACATAGTTAATAAAGGTTTGAAAATTTGTTTTTTGTAGTTAAGCTAATGGGCATTTTGCAGTCACTGTTGGGACAGTTTATATCTTGGATTTTAAAACACATTTAGCAAAATTCTCAATACTTTTTTGTCTCCCATGCTAATGACGCCTCTTCTCCTGTCCCATTTATAGTGGTTTGCCCCAAGGCTTTGTCCTTGGCCCCCTCCTGTTTTTCCTGTACACTCTTTCCTTGGGTGATATCATCAATTGGTCTTCAGTATCACTTGTATGCTGATGATACCCAAATCTATTTATCTCCTTCTGTACTAACACCTGAAATACAGACTCAAATTTCCAGCTGTCTCCTGACAATCTCCTTGTGGATGGCCAAGCACCAGTTCAAATAAAATCTTGCTAAAACCAAATTGATTATTTTTCCACCAAATCCTGGACACTCTCCTACATTTTCCATTCCAGTTGTCAATTTTTCCTTCACAACATTGCCAAGATCCACCCCTTTCTCTCTCACTCCACTGATTATACCCTCATGTATGCTCTCGACCTATCCTGCTTGGATTACTGCAGTGTGCTTCTATATGGCCTTCCAGCTTCTCATTTCACCCCACAATAATCTATTCTAAATTCTGCTGCCAGAACTCTCTCCCTGGAGAGTTCAGTCTTTCTCCCAATCTCTGTCTGCTCCTTGGCTCCCTGTAAGCAAATAAATCATTTACAGTGTTATTCTTTTGACATTTAAGGCACTTCACTCCATTGCTCTTCACTACATTTATTCACTCATATGCTCGTACTTGCCTCAATGTGAACTGTGCTCCTCCCAAAGTAACCAGCTTTGCATGCCACACACCTCAACTGCCCTTTCTCATCTTAAACACTTTTCTCTTTCTGCCCCCCCACATCTGGAATTTTATACCCCTTTATCTTCACCAGGAAGATTCCCTCTGAACTTTTAAAACCAAACCGAAGTCCTATACCTTTAGGAGCACTAGCAACTGATATTTATCACTAATTTTTAAGTATATATTTTATGCTTATTTATTTATTTATGCTTAGTATTTGTACAATATTTATTAACCAGTGTTTCAGCACATTGTTGCAGCTCCTATTACCTTTCTATCTGTGTATGTAAGTCTTCCACCCATTTAGATTGTAAGCTCTACAAGGCATGGACCTCCAACCTCTGGTGTCAACCACAACCTAGCACTTAAAAGTAAAGTATCCTTTTGATATTATACTTGTATTGTTTAATGCACTTTTCCCATGTTTGTATTATATTTGTATTGCTGACTTGTACAGTGCTGCATAAATTTGTGGTACTTTCTAAATAAAATTATACATAAATACATACAATCATTTGACTGTGCTATTGGAAATTGGACTTATGCAGAGAGAGATCTGTCTGTCTATACATAAATAGATATTGTCTATAAATGACAAAGAAGTAATTATTGTAATTTTCTTTACATTTACATTTAGTTTAGTCCTATGAAAACACTTTCTACTTCAACTGTAACATCTGCTGTTTAACAATCAAAAATGAAATGAATTATTTACAATGACATTTTAATAAATAGTAATTAAATGAGCTGTTCTAAGCAAACCAATAAATATTAGAACAGAGTATAATGATGATTAAGTAGTTTTATCCATTAATTCGAAGCTTGATTTCTGAGACATAAAAATAATAGTAATTAATTGAAAATGATAGCACATGTAATGCTTATATTATACCTAATGGGAACAATAATGTTTTGATTTAAATTCTACAAGAGCAATAATTTAAACAGTAATCTAGACACTTAAAGTATAATTAACTGTTTTTCTACATGCAGTATATATTGCTGTTAGTACACCATTTGTTTTCCAAAGAGCAGATATGTGGTTTATACAACACTGATAGCTGAATAATTTACATTAGTTGTATTTATGATAATTAATAATTAATTTGTTATGTGTTTATTAATATTATGAAGAGCCATCTATACTGTAAGGGGTAAATACACAAAAACATATTACTTAAATGCAAATGTTTCCAATAATAATACTGAAACAATAGGAGTATGTCCACAGTTGCATACAATTTATTGAATGACTGATTATATCTAAGTGTCTAATAATAATCAAATATAAGACCTATTTACAAAATTGAAAAAGTTCATTAGCATGTTGATTTTAAAAAGCACACTACACCCATGAGACAAATGAATGTACAGTAGCTGTAAAAGTATTATAAATGCCTGGCTTGTCTTGGCAAGAGTTTAACAAAAATGTTTCAAGGCAGTTTATTGCTGTGATCGCTGTGCCAAATAGAAAGCATGTAACTGTGTTATGATAAAAATTGATATTCCATCTAGTGGAGGGGTTGTATATTGTTCAGAAGGATGTCTTCTTACTGGAGAGTTGTCACTAACATTATGGAATATTTATGCAGGATGTACATGTACACCAGTGGCATAAATGGAATCTAATAATCAAGATAAGCCAAATATGGTAAATAAAGTAAATGTCTCTGAGACAAATATCAGTATTAAGCTGGCTACCAAACCAAAAGAAAAACAAATTCATTAGTTATAAAAGGCTTACAGAAAAGAGTGAGAGTAAAAGATTAATGAAAGAGTGAATTCCCCTCCCCCAAATACCCCCTCATGCTTCCAAGCTGGAAAAAGCCCAACTTCAATGCCTCCCACTGCTTGGCATCAGTAGGGAAACACTAATATACTCTCCTTATATTTTTCCCTGCCTACCCTGAAGCTGTTCCTGGGTTGCCAAAAAAATGCACTTGTGTCTGTTTTTTTAAGTGCATCTCCACCAAATTGTGCAAAGCAAGTGGTCCTTTATCTTGACATAGTAACATATCAGGCCAAATGGTGGCAAATCCACATAATGTGAACTTAATTTCTAATATGACTCTTTAAACTTAATTTAGAATCTTCAAATTTCTATTTGAACCTTCTTATTTCTATTCAGATTGTTGAATTTCAATTTGGTTTCAATTTCAAATGAGCCCTAGTTTAAATATTCTGCATGGTATTAATAGTTTGGTATCTTTAATGGTTTAAGCAGACAGGACCTGCCTTGAACTGGTGTAGTGACCCAGACTTGGCCACTACTAGCGAACCTCTTTCTTGCTTCCACTACTAAAATCTATCTGGCACTAGGGTAAGATTTACAGTCAGGATGGAATTAAGATTCCATCTTATCTTTCTGTCTGGGTGAATAGGTTAAGGGAGATTCCCAGTGTTGGTTTTTGCTCATTAAATGGATAAACAACTTATATTGGTGTATATTCGGTGACCCCTGTTGGCAAAAATATAGAAATGATGGGATTAATAATTTAAGAATTTTATAATGTTTATTAAAATATTGGTGTTATGTTGAAATATGTTTTGGGGGTTGGGCTTGTAGAGTCTATTTAGCCGACCTACACAAGAAATCTGAGAGCCTGATGGGAGAGAGGAGGTGCAAGTAAAGGAGAATGTGATCCTGCTTTGGAAGTGAGCACCAGTGTTCTGAGGTGCCAGGCCAGGAGACCTAAGTCCTTCAAAAAGACTTTTAATTTGGGACAAAAACTAAGTTTAAGTTTGGCTTTTTGGAAAAGAGAATTAATGCTAATAATCGATGTGTGACCAGTTCTTGTGGAAATTGTACATTTTTTGATTGAAGAGTAAAGTTAAAGTTGTTTTCAAGTTCAAAGCTGCCTCTGCAAAGTTTAGAAAATATGAAACACTCCTCCGGCACTCCAGATAAAGTTAAAAAGCTTCTTTTATTGTGAATACATTAAAAAACAAAGAGTCATAAAAGCAGAGAATAGCAACTACACGTTTCGTGCAGTGAGCACTTAATCATGGTGTGTATAGGTGTTTCCATGTATAGAGTTATATAGTGTGCGCTCAGAGGGTCTACTTCCGGCATCCCCAAAACTATGTGTATTAAAGAATGCTATAATCAGCCCTGTTATATCCATATAACACAACTCAATTGCAAGTGCAGAACTGGAACACAAGGCAGAGCACAACAGTGCCCCTGGTCCACCACAAACATCGGGACACACAATCGGTCCCAGCGTTTTAGCATATACAAAGTGGATTTTTTAAAATAAGTTAAAGCAATATAAAACAGCATCCAATGTACATGTATAACTTGCCTTTAAGGACCTGCAGCTCCCTAGACATTAAACCATGCCTCTGTGTTCCTAAATCGAGTAAAAGCAGTAAATTACAGCCATTAAAACAGCACTTCAAAGTCTATAAACGGGGAAGCCGGAATCAACCCAATTCACAGCATACCAGTTACATTGTTAAATTATAAACAGTTACATTTGATAGAATGAAACAAAATGAAACAAAATAGGTTACATTGAGTAAAATGAAACTGAACAGAGTAGAACTAACCACACAATATGAGGCATAT
>WMED01001867.1:0-21949 GCA_019650415.1 Pipa parva
TAAACTATAACTGCACTGTTGCTGGTCATGGTTTATATTGCTGGCTTATCTTTGCTCATAACACCCCATAATTGTAATAATCATACCGATTTCAACACTATTTAGAATAGATGAAAATAGATAGAAAAGGAATAAACTTACTTCTATCTATGACTAACTTTAACATAATCTTCTTGCTGACCTTCTTCTGTTATCATTTGGGGCTACAATCTAGGGCCTCATTGACTAAAGAATGAATTCACCTGTCGAATTCACCACTCTAAAATTAGAATCACATCAGCAAAATAGTCATGAATTCACTTCTGTTTAGACTTGTATAGACTTGTCGAACAAGCGAAGAGTAACGAACCCAATCAGATGCATTGTGCGGAATTCACTCCATCAACAAACTCCATCACTTGTTCAATAGTTGAAGTACCTGTGCGCACACATGTAAAGTAATGTAAAGTACTCTAGCTGTCGTAATTGATAGAATTAGACATATTCATCACATTGCATAGTTTGTTCAATGAGGAACTACAGAACCTGCACAAATAACTGACTCCTTGACCCCACACTCCTAACCCCCTCCCATCCCTCCTACCCACCTTCTGACCTTACTCCAGGGTTCCAGCGATGCACTCTCAGAGTTTCTCCATACTAATGTAACTTGAATGCAACACACTTCTTGGCTGGTCGGGTCTTTCCAGCAGCTGCCAAATCCATGGCGAGTACAGCCAGAAAGAAGCCAAGAAGCACGTCGCATTCAGCTTACATCAGTATAGCGAAGTACTTAGAGGCGGCGCATTGCTGGAACACTGGAGGAGGTGAGTACGCATGCTGGGTCTGGGTCCGGACGAAACATCACTTAGGTCCGGATCCGGACCGGGGTCTGCCTATTAGTGACCCCTGCACTAAGGTATAGTACTGCACATCAAAAAATGTAATATGATTATACGGTAGTTCCCCTTTTTAAGGTATAAGCTTGTTCTGGACAAGTAATAAATGCAAAGGGATAGGTGCCATTAAGGAGTTTAGTTAGTTTAAGCACCAGAGGTGGATATCAGGTTTTAACTGATCAACAGACCAATTAATATACCACACCTACTTTAGACCTACCCACTTTATTTCCCTGTAAGTGTCAATATTTATCCAAATATGGTCATAAAATCTTCACCAATAGGATTTAAGTTACATGCAAATAATAATATCTAGTAATATTAACAGAATCAAACTTAATTCAGGATTTATTTGATGGATGATATGGGGGGGGGGTTATTGTTTAGTTGAGTGGGCACAATTATTTTGTGTGCATTTATTTACTTTTTAGCAGATTTTACACAGAGTAGTAAGATTTGCTTGAAGGCTGGCATGTTAAAAAAAAAAAAAGGCAGAAGATTTTCTTCAGGGCTAATCCCCAATCAGTGAACCAATTTACTGCTCTACAGTACCTAAATCTTTAAAATTAAACCAAGCAGTGTGTATCATTTTAATATTTAGTTCCCTACGAGTACATGGAACTCTACATAATCAGTGGGAATTAGCAATGATAATGTAGGTTAGCAATGATAAATGATGGAATTACACAGAATTAAATATATTTTATTCCATGTGTTAACCTTTTTTCTGTTAAACGAGCAAAAAAAAAAAAAAAAAGAAAAAAGGACCATATAAATAAATCTTAAAATTCTTCCAATACAGATGAGAGTAGTAAATTCAGTGATAAGATGAAAACATCGCTTCACTACAGTTATAGGCATGTTTACAAATGGGTCAAAAGTCCTTCTCTTTATTCTCACATTGTTTGCTATTTTGTGCTGCAATATGGTAGTTCTGTTGGTAAAAATAGCCATATTGCTAGGCAAAATGTATGTTTACCAGACAAGTTAAATCTTATTTTTACAAAAATCGGTTTGTAAATATTTTTTGCTTTTTTTTCTACTAATTTAAATTATTTCCTTACACCAGATAGGTCTTTAAATCACCTCAGCACATATCCATTACCATCTGCGCCAATTAATTTTATGATTTGCCAAATAAATGTAATGGAATAAATGGAATGCTATGGTCAATCCACTGCTATTATGTCCTTCCAAATGACATTTAATTTTCCAAGCTAGCAATATATTATCTACAGGGGCAAGCCTCCTTTATGTATTAGAGCAGCATCAATATTGTACACATCAGAACAACACCGTACAAAACTAAGTGATATATTTACTCACAGGTGCAGGACATACAGCAATCCCAGTAGAGCCCTAGCAGGATACTTGGTGAGACACCATATTATTGTGGAACCACTACATGGGGAATCCAGCAATCCAGTAACAGGGAGGTTTGTACCCTGGGGCCGTACAGCTTAAAGTCCCCATGCTAAGTATCCTATACGGACGGGATACCAGAGACACTTAGGTTCACTACACCTTCTGGTGGAGTTTCACACTACCCAGTAGCTATGCATAGCACCCCTAAGGTGAGCTACAACTAGGATCTAACCTTATTTAGATCTGCATTGAAGATCCAACCTATTGCAGGGACCTTCACACTCCTAGTGAAGGTTCTGGGTATTGATCCAGAGTACCCACTACACAGCCTTAAGGTTGGTCTTATAATAGTGACATCATAATAAAGTAGACTAAAACATTGCCTGAACATAATTAAATCTACCCCTAAAGTGCTATTCAAAACTGAAACATTAGAGGGAGCTCAAGTAACATGTAAGACAGTTAGCAGATAGATATAGTGATATATGTAAGTGATCACCTGGCTACATATGCATCCCTCTCTTTCTGGATATAACTAACTACTACTACTCTATGGCAAGTAGAATAGATGTGCCTTCTATTACACGCAATGAATGGCCATTGAACTAATAGCGAGATGTAAGGCAATGCTTCCTGGGAAATATATGCAACTAACCCCTTTAGAAGGAAAAGAATATGTCAAATCCCCATCTCTTATTCTCTATGTTCAACACCCTTCTAAGCCCCTCCCCCTCAGATAATTTACAATATTCTTCAAAAGCAAAGTAGATACTATCCACAAACATAACTGTTTCTCCAGATAACACTGTTACTTCTACCTAAATCTCCCTCTGAGTTCGTGAATTCCTTTTTTCCTGCTATCCAGTCTGAAATTTGTCAACTTCTCTCTAACTCTCCTGTCACAACCTGCTTGCTTGACCCCATGCATTCTTTACTACTAAAGCGCTGCTCCTCTGCCCTTGTACCAGCCCAAATGCACCAGTTCAATTCTTCCCAGTCCTCTAGTATATTTCCTTCCTTATTTAAACAGGCCTACATCAAACCCATCCTCAAAAAGACTATGCTGGACTGTCAATTGCTCTCTATCTACCGTCCTATCTCTCTCTTGCCTTTAGCTTCTAAACTTCTGGAACGTCTGTTCTGCACCCACCTTACTATTTGTATGCCCATCATCTCCTGGACCCTTTGCAATCTGGTTTTCATCCAAGGCGCTCTATGGAGACTGTTCTGTGCGAACGATCTCCAGATTGTCAAAGACAAAGGACACTTTTCTATTCTTATCGTCCTGGACCTACCTCTGCATTTGATACTGTTGATCACTCCCTACTTTCTCTGCTTCTCTATGGGCTTGGTGTCTGTAATCAAGCTACAACTTGGCTGACCTCCTAACTTTCTGATCGCTTTTTCTTCTGTGCTCATGATGCTTCCTCTCCTACCCCAATTAGTGTGGGGGCACCTCAAGGCTCTGTCCTTCATTGTCTCCTGTACATGCTTTCCCTGGGTGACATCATCAGCTCATTTGGTCTTAAATACCACCTGTATATGGATGACACCCAAATTGACTTATCTGCCCCTGCACTAACACCTGTCAATAATAAATTCTCTGTCTCCTGGCTATCTCTTTTTGGATGATCTGGAGCTAACTCAAATGAAATCTTGATAAAAATGAACTGATTATTTTCCCACCTAAAGCTGGTCCTGCTCCCTCCTTTTCCATTTCAGATGATGATGTCATCATTATCCCTGTTACTAATGCACATTGTCTTGGGGTGACTTTTGACTCTGTTCTTTCCTTCTCTAAGCACATTGCTACTACTGATAAAAACTGTTGCTTTTTCCTTTTTAACGTTGCCAAAATCCAACCATTTCTCTCTCAGGCCATTGCTAACACCCTCATATACCCTCTTATCTCACTTAGACTATAGCAATGCCCTTATAATTGGCCTTCCAGTTTCCCATCTTTCCCTGCTCCAGTTTATTCTAAATTCTGGTGCTAGAATAATCTCCCTCTCTCCTCAGAAGTCTCTCTCCAACTCCTGTGTGCTCCTTGGCTCCCAGTTAAAAAACATATTATTAAGTGTCCTACTTTTGAGATTTAAATCACTTCACTCTGTTGCCCCTCCCTAAATATCTTCCCTTGTTTTCTCATATGTGCTTAGCCATCAATTCTGCTCTTCACAAGGCAACCTTATTCAGAACCCCTCACCAAGTCTGGCCATTCTCGTCTTAAACCCCTCTCTCTTGCTGCCACTTATCTCTGCAATTCTATCCCCCTCTACCTCCGCCAACAACAATCCATCAACATCTTCAAATCTAAATTAAAATATTACCTCTTGGAGCACTATCATTGGTTTTCCTGGTACCTACATCCTCTTGTTTCATTCATGGCCTAGGACTTAGACTAGTGAAAACTAGTCAGTTTGAAACAGGGAAATTTATTCAAATTAGTACAGTGTGTGAGTAATGAGTACTACTAATTTGCATAAATTTCCCTGTTTCAAGCTGACTACACTATTGTAGCCCTTTTCCCTTTGATAGAGCTAACCTGCCTATAGGGAAGAGAGTGAATCCTTCTTATGAAGTACAAATTCGTAAGGCCTTTTGACAAGAGTCTCTTTGTAGTTTTTTACTCTCTTTATGCTTACACTTAAGGGACTTACTAGAATATATGAGTTTTTTCTCCCTAAAAGGCAGCACAGTTCCTCCATGTGATTGTGTTCTGGTGCAGTATCATAGCCAATGAAGTTTAACTGAGGCGTTATTATCGCTAATTGAAAACTATTCACTGTGAGGGGTGGTATGGGGATCCCAGGGACACCTACTAGATGGGGTTTAATTAGTAGGCCATCCCTATTGCCTCCATTTATGCCTATGTGCCTGGAAATAGCTGTTTTTAAACTCAATTCATCTCGAATTAATTCGGGACGAACCAAACTTTTGCTAAAAGTTCGGTGAACCAGGTGAATCAAATTTTTGAGAAATTTGGCCATCTCTAACTGGCACCTTATCTTTACTGATATCTACTTTATGCACTGCATGTACTAATATATTGTTTCTTAGGACTACTCCTAAGTGTAAGCAGGGCCTTCTTCCCTGAGTTTCTCTAATAGCCTCGGTTCATGTACACTTGAGATGTTGCGACATAACAGTTTTTAATCAGTAATGAAATCTAGCTTTGTTTAACTCATGACCTTATAAAATGTACTTCTAATTGCTAATCTATGTAATAAAGAGAATAAGTTACATTTTCTTTAAACGAATAGGCTTAGATATAAAGTGTGATATAAAACAGAGAGGCAAAACATGACAGCTCAGAAAAAATTAACTTCTAGAAAGACGCTACTAAGACCAGATACACATCTTATAAATAAATCCATCTGATTACACATGGGATTTATTTATGTTTTCAACAGTCACTATTACCATAATTTGCATGCCAGTCTTTGTCATAAAGATTTGTTTTCTTCAGAAACTGCAATAAAACAGAGCAATGTCAATTTATCACTGTTTTCAGACATTAATCACTAAGTGACATCACAATGTATCCAGTTTTTCATACACTATATTTGCAGACTAAAGGGGGTTATTCACTAAAGACTGAATTGTTGCGTATAGGTGCGAATTCGCCAGATAAAGACAGTCACAATAGGCTGCTACTGTCGCAGTTGTGTCTTTATAATGAGAATATTGTCGCAGTCGCAACTTTATTATGGGAAAATTGTCGCAATCTTAACTTTAAAAATTGTCGCGACTTTACAATGGGGAAATTGTCACAGATTTGCTATGGGAATCCGCTGTTGATGAACTCGACAGTCGAATTCACACTTTAGTGAATAACCCCCACAATATTTGTAGAGTTCCAGTTCTTTTATGAACCTTGCTACACTAGACCTGGATAACTCAGATGTTATGTGAATGCTAATGGCTTTTAATCCCGTTCACCTGATATTCAGATATTGGGCCCAATAAACATCCTACAAACTTATTTATACTGCGCATTTATTATTGATTGGTACAAAATCATTTACAAAAAAAGCCAATCTTAAATGAATTCATGCAATTTTACTGCTAATCACGTGCCAAGTTTGAGCAGCCAGTTGGTATGCAATATCCTACTTACAAAGCTCAGTTAAAGGCAAAGGGGCATATTAAATAAAGTAGAAAAACCGTATTCACCATTTCTTCCGTGTCTTCACCACTATCCCAATTTACTAAGCCCTTTCCAACTGTTTTTTACTGATACAACATTTCGCCAGGTTGAAAGTGGTGAAAATCCATTATTTCTTATGGAGATGGATCTGTAAAATTTTTCGAAGTCCCTGGCATAATAATTGCCGATATCGATATCAGTATTGATATCAATATTAAAGGGCTCCATTGACATTAATGTTAATTGTAGCGGTATTAGCACTTTGATATTTATTATATCTATTTTTAGCGATATCATTTTTTTCCATTTTCATAAGAAAAGAGGAGAGGACAAGGAATATGCGGAGGAATAAAAAAATGGGTAAGAATGGGCAAAAAGTGCAAATGCAGTTTTTTGCCTTCAGTAAATACAGTATTCCCCTATTAAAATGTTACAATGTCAAATAAATAGCAACAAACTAGATCCAACATACCCCCCCCAACTTGAGTTTGGTGTCAATATTGATCTTGTAACTGAACATATTCTCCCCACCCCAAAAGACAATAAGGGAAAAAGACACAAGACTGAGGACACATAAGTATATAAACAATAGTATCTGCTTTGGAAAAGGCATGTGGTATTTATTCACATGTAGGGATTGCATCTGTTCTTTCTTCTTAAAAGAAATGTTGTGCCAAACACCCTCAATACTGAAAGAAAACTGTTCTCCCTTTTCTTTGTTGCATGTCAATTTTTCAAATAAAGAGACAGAACTTGTTTGTTTGTAGGAGGAAATTGCATATGGAGTGTCTTTTGCTTGTGCTTATTCCACAGTTGTATAATGTAAAAAGAGATGGGGTCACATCACTTCTCTTAAATTGGGAATAGACAAGTTCAAGTTCTAAATATTTATATCATTCTGTCCATAGCCAAACATGAGAGGAGGCATAGTGGTGCAGATTTTATTGAGTGAAGTGAGGCGATGTCATCTTTACAATGTCACGGTATATCTCTATCAATTTAATATTGCATCTCTTTCTATGCAATAGTATTCCTAACTCCTTGTCACTTCATCACTATATTTTATCTGTGTTTTGAGTGTACAGTCACCATATGCCAAACAGGAGCCTTGCCATTAATGCCCTACTTTAACAGTTAGATCTTTTGATGCCAAACTGGTGAATTTAGTGCAGTGTGCCTTAGAAAATTTATCACTTTGACACACTCTGCTACTTGGTAAATAGAAAAAAAAAAGTGCATGCATGTGTGCGAAAGTAATGCAAAGAGTACCATTGCCATCAAGAACCGTCAAATTGATCAAGAATTAGCAACATCACAGAATTTGATGAGTAAGCAAAGTTGGAGAAGTGCCAAATGGATGTGAATTTGGACCTGTAAGTCACAAACAATATCATATTTGTTTAAATATGAAAGTGTAACATATTAAGTACTTTAACCAAGAAAACTTTGCACCTTTCAGATCTGCAGCCTTCGATTTAAAGATCTACTCATCTGCTCTGTTACATTTAAATGCATCTCTAAAAATGGTGATTGTCCAAATGTCACCTGTATAAACCAAGTGTTTTACTACCCAAGAGGGTGCAGTTCGTTTTTGAATAATCATCCCGGTGAGACGGGAATCCCTTTAATGCGCATGCTGATGTCCGCAAGCATGACATTAGCATGCGCATAACACCATGTGCGAAGTGAGCCGAAGGCTTCACAGCTCACTTCACACAATGGTGAATTAGCCTGTAAATCTTGTCATGTTTGTTCATTTAAAAAATGACAACCTAAGTTTACTTTTCTTTTAAGCTAGTAAACAGGTAATCAGATCAACACAAGTTTTTTACTGGTGGTAATGCTGACTTCACTCGACTAATTTCATCTTGTTAGTCAGAATAATGAGTGCCCTCACACTACTGGAAATTTTGAAGCTACTGTATATGTTATATTTTATTTAAATGTATAAGAAGTTTATTATTTTCTACGTTAGGCTTCATATTTTTTTTTTTCTTTTTTTTGTGTTGGATTCTTTGAGTCAGTTAACCACCAAATTTGTCTTCTCACAGCAGAGATTAAGCCCCCAGCTGTGAATGTGTCATAGCAGAGACATTTTATCTATGTGACAATATTGATTATTTTCAGTCAGTCAACACATTGCTTTCTCGAGAAGGAAAGAAGTTAATGGAAAAGTAAATTGTAGTACTGCCGTATTCATTTATATTGGTGAAACAGTGTCGTTGACATTAAAAGTGAGGTTAATGTAATTTACACTTGATTATATTTTAGACTAACTTACTTGCTATGTACAGAGATCCGTGGCTTCTTATTCTATTCAGATATTATCATTAATTAAATTTAAAAGAAGATAAGAAACTTTAATTGGCATAACAATAGCAATGTAATATTTTGCTACCTGACAGTCACTTGCAGAAAGCTAAAGGTTTAATGTTTAAGTCATTTTATCTATCTTCCCTTCCTCTGCTCACCACTTTGGTTAATTAAAGGGTTAAGCACCACCAATTTTTTTTTCCCATTTTCCCTGTTCTCAAGTTTGGAAAATAGTTCCCCATAGATTACATCATCTGTGTAAGGCCATTTGTATATACAAGCAGGAATTCTAGTCTGTGAACAAAGCCTAATAGAAACTCGTATACCCATACTGTAGATTGTCAGGGGTTATTGAGAGTTGTATGCTACCATGAATTGAGCAAACACAGCAGCAGAATTCTGATGTAAAACTGCTACTGCACTTAATCAATTCACTCTAACACACAGGAACAGGAAGTGAAGAGGATTGCAGCGCTTGTCAAGAGTGGAAGGAATTAGCAAGTTAGTAAGAGCAGAAAGCAACTCTGAAGCATGAAAGTATTTCTCCCCTTTAGAATAATCCCTAGAAGGAACAAGCCTTTATTACTCCTTTAAACTAATTTCTTATCATCCCTGCAACACAGAGATTTTATTAAGCTTTGTCAGTCTTCCATTTTCCTCTATGTAATTTATTCCCTGTCATGTGCAGTTTTACTATAGCACTATTGATTTTTTTTATTTGCTTTATAGGTTATTCTAGATGATTTACTTTTACATCTACTGTATATAACTGTGATTGTGTAATGTCCCATGTGACAGTTAACTAGATAGCATTAGCTGTGCATGTTTGCTTGTTTTCCTTGTAAATAAAAAAGGATCTACCTGAACTTTGGGATTCCTCTTTACTCTATTGGTTGATTAGTGGGAGTAATGAATGTGGGGTTTATCTAATTATAGAAGAAGATTACATCAACTAACCTTGGTCATGCATACATGCATGAGGATAGGTATAAACCTTTTTTTCCAGTATATGTTCCTTACTCCTAAGTATTCCAGATAACGGGGACAGTCCCATTTTTAGGGTCCTGTCCCATGATCCTGGGTCATATTTCCCAAGTCACGAATTCCCATCAACCTCCCCATCCCAATATCTAATACCGGGCTTTTTCACTGGTGCAAAGCCAATCACAGTGAAGTAGGCGGGGTGCTGGTGATATCAATATTGATGATGCTAACACCAGGCCAATCAAAATTCAGTGGGCGGATAACGTTGATGGGAGGGAACTGCACTTTCCTCCCCTGACTGCTTTGGTAGTATGTTCTATGAGCAAAACTGTAGTAATAATCACATGTGATTAAAAAATTATAAATTGAATAACATGTAAAACTATTACGATGGATGTCTGTATGATAGAGGTTTAATTTTTTTTGAAGGAAAGTGAACTCGGATAAAAAAATATAAACATCAAATATAAAGTAATTGAATTTCTATTTAAATACATATACATTACATTTATACATCTATATTTGTAAGCTGTCATTTCAATTTTATCTCTTAAGCTGCTATTTCTATATAACTGATCTACTTAATTTTATTAGAAACAGCAAAGCTATTTCATTTATTGTTATCAGTACATTATAATGTATAATCATTATGACTTCCTATAAATGTACTATTTACTTGGAAGTTGTATGTTGCTAGTAAATTAACATCTTGAATAGGCATATTTACTAAAGTCGAATTGATTTTCATTTTGAAATCGAACAGAAAAAAAGTGTTTTTTTTTACGGATATCGACCTCTTCTCCTATATACTAAGCCCCTTTATAAGTTTCCAGCACTTAACACTGAATATTGACATTGCCAAAATATAACAATGTTATTATCAATATCGATACTTTGGATCTTTGTTCCAATTATATTATCACAACATTTACTAAAGTAGTTGTTTGTTTGTCAACTACATTACATTCTGCCACTCTCTGGCAGGCATTATTCATTATTTTTCATGGGCACTGAGTGTGATTTTTAGTTTCTAAGTTATGTTTGTTGAAATGACATAGATAACGTTATCGATATACATACGGATGTTGATATTGAAATGTTACCATTTAAGTTTACAGTTAAATCCATATAGTGTTAACCGATATCGATAAGTTTACTGTATACTTCACTGCAATAACATAAACATTGCAGCTTGAGAAATAGTTATCAGCGAAATGACCCAAATTCACCAAAATAATGGCAGTAAGTGACAAAAACGGTGATAATGAGACTTTAGTAAATATGCTAGTGTTAAACGAAGTTATTACTATTCAGTTAGATTTTTAATTGGGATCTTGCCTTTTAATTGAGTTGCTATCTTCACTTTCCTTTGTAATTGACACATATATTTTAAGTCATTTATTTCTGGTGACTTGGTTTTGTGCGTGATCACATAAAGGCGTATTAACCAATAAAGGTGAACAAGTTTAGTGCTGTAGCTCATAGCAGCCAACCAGGTGTTGTGCTATATTATTTCAACTACAGTTAAACGATTAATGATAATTACTAATTTACCAACTTGTAGGTGATTTGTATGAATCATTTACAAAGCAGCTAATACTTTGTAGAATGCAGGGCTGTTTTTTACAGTTTATGTTTTGCTGTATTTCACCAGTCAAATATTTTCAGTGATAGAATGAAATCCCCATCATCATTATGTATCTAAGGCTCAGTATAAATGTGAAACCGAGGCTTGAGACATTTAACTTTTAAATATTCTATCATATTCATAGAAATCCATATTAGTAAAAACATATTTGGTTTCATAAGAAAACACTGATTCTATTAAAATATAGTCAGACTAAGTATATCTAGTATTCCCATATTAGAGAGGACTTTAATTTTGCTGTGTTTACGCCAATGTGCAGATGCATTAGACAACCTAGATTTATTTCTATATTGTCTTATATTTATATTGTACACCTTCTTCATCAGTAGAAAATAGCAAAAATGACATTGAAACAATAATGTTCTATCTGTGTATGTCAGTACAAAAGTAATATATTTCAGATAGCAATTTGATGACTTTGCAGGTATATTTCCGATGCATGCTATAAAAAAGATATTAAACTGGCAGTAAGTATCAATAGCATAATGATCTGATTGAGGCAAATTAATTAATTGAAAAAGAAATGGTTTTAAAGTAATTAAAAGAACACAAATAAAGGTGAACTGTATCAATTTAATCTTCAAATCAGTAATTATTACGTCATAGCAAAAGTCAGAATAACAACCAGATTCAATGTGCTCATCCTGCATCATGAAATTATCTCCCCAGCAGATATTCCTTGCGTGCTGTCTAAGCACTTCTGAAGAAACATACAAAAAGGGGTGGGTTAACTATGACCACTGTTCTCCACTCAGAGTACGGCATGGCTGAAAAGCCATATCAATTGGAAGTTCAGGAAAGCATTGTCTCTAATTATCAACAAACTGATTTAGTTCAACAAAGTGTTTTGCAAGCCAAACCCAGTAATGTTCACTTATCTGTATTCACCTAAAAGCAGTATTAATACTCTGCACTCAATAATTACATTTTGAGACATTTGGCATAAACAAGACCAAAGAAGCTTCAGATTTGTCTTAAGCCACTGACAGTAAAGCACAGTTTTGGTTACCTGCAGATTTGGAGCTGCATTTCTGATAAAAGTATTGGTGATGTGGTCAGAATAAATAGAATCCATAAACCTGAAAAATGTAATCAGATTCTCACCCATCTTACACTACCATCACCAAGGTGATCAATTGCAACTTCAAAGTTAATTATTAATTTTTAGCAAAATAAGAAAAGTCAAGGGCTTTGAAACAAAAGATGCCCCCTCCCTAGGGTTCTTATATCAACATCAAGGCTGTGTGGCATTACCAGCAGAGACAGTCAAAGTCTGTGAATAACTGTTTCAAGTCTTTTTACAAGATGCTTGGAACATCCCCGCAGTTAGGGAAAAAAAGTAGTCACAGTGAATATTGATTAGATTTTAGTTTTTGTTACTCTTTAAAGCTCTTCGTAATTAGGTAATAATGTCTTAATTCTACTAATCGTGTATATTTAGAAATACAGTATTTCAGATATATTATATAAAAGCCATTTTAGTTTTACAGAATTTTTAAACTGGCCCTAACAGCTTTGCACAGAAGTGTACTTTGGATTAGATACCAATTTCCTTTCATGTGAACATGATGTTGAGTCAACTGTCAAGTGATATAAATAACATCCATGGATCAGATTTTATGTATAAGAATGACTGTCAAAAGCCATTCAATATATTATTTTTTCATATTTCATACATAGTAACTGGCATTTCTTTTGTCATTGATATTGTTGATATATATCTTTTTTAACAACAATATTAAACAAGATACTTTTCACTGTAATATTGAAAAGTTTTATTACAGACAAAGTTGTGTATCTTTCATATACCCTGAATAATTTCAGTGAAGAATGACCCTAAATTAGGTTGAAATTTAATAAAATTGAAAATATCAATATCACTATATCCAATTTACCAATATCATGATATTTAACAATTTTTACTGATATCGCGATATTGAATTTTTGCTGATATCGAAAATTCAGTATCACAATATCGGCAAACTCAGTATAGCAATATCGAATTTTTCCATCTATGTTATGGATTTTCCATCAAAATAAACAGCAGATTGAAAGTTTTGATCTAATTTTTGATATTGTGATATTGAATTTACCTATATCGTGATATTTGGAGACATCTGATATCCTATATTGTACAGGATCTCTCTGGGCCTGAGATGAGTGATGTAGTTGTTAATAAAGCACAGGTTTCTTCGTTAGAGCACGTGGAGTCTCCCAAAAATATATTCACAATAATGGAAATAAAGAAGCACGCACAGTCAGCTGTGCTGCAACCCTTTATTGGGTGAAAGTGTAAACACTATGGGGGTATTCACGATTGTGCAAAGTGAGCTCCGAAGGCTTTGGCTCACTTCACACAGACTGATATGCACTCACTGATGTCCTGCATGTGGACATCAGCGAATGCTTTAAAGGCAACTCTTTTGTTCTCGTCGAGACTGGAATCCCTTTAATGAGCTCGCTGATGTCCACGTGCAGAACATCAGTGAGCGCATATCAGTCTGTGCGAAGTGAGCCGAAGGCTTCGGAGCTCACTTCGCAAAATCGTGAATTCCTCCTACATGTTTCAGGTCTTCTGCCCTTTATCAAGGGCAGAAGACCCAAGACATGTAGTGTTTACACCTTCACCTAATAAAGAGTTGCAGCACAGCTACCTGTGTGTGCTTCTTCATTTCCATTATTGTGAAAATATCAGATATCTGCAAACATCACGATATCTGTAAATTTGATATTGTGATATCGGTAAAATTTATTCAATATCGATATTTTTTATTTTTTTAAATTTCGCACTATCGGTGAAATTTACTAAAGTCGAAAATATTTTTTTTTACTATTTCACCCATTTTTGCCTGGTTTTTCAGCCATTTTGCTCTGCAAAAACAGGCAAAAAGGTCAGAAATTATGTTTTTGACCTTCTCATTCTCATTTGCCTATTTTTGGTAATCCTTCCCTAAATATTATTATTTAGATCCAGAATTGCTGATTGAATGTAATGTTTGTACAGCAAGGTGTCAGCAAGAGGATAAAATTAGGATACATTTATTTTTAACAGAAGCAAGTTTCCCCTTTAAGGACTGAAAGGCGGCCCAAAGGTCATGTTCAATTTTAATGAGGTCTACATTATTCTATTCTATATTACATCTATTTGTAAGTGTATGTTTTGCATTAAATATGTCTGTTGTCTTACAATACCTACCAAATATAAAAAATTAGAATAAGTATATGACTAAGATATGGCTTAAATTTGCAATGACAAATGTACAGTATAATCTATCCATACAAACCCAAGACTCTTTAGAAATTTCCAATCAAATCCAGTAAATCTGCTCTGCTAGACCTGCACATCTGTGCATATGTGAAGTTTATGACTTATATGTCAAATCTAATCAATGTATGTATATTTTCCCTATGTTATAAATATGACTATAATAGTAAATAACCTTCAAAACCTTGTTTTAAAATTGTAATATGTCCCTGGAATAGTTGTAGCTTGGCATCACTGTCCCAGATCAGTCCTTTAAAACTTTCACATATATATTTTTTTATTATTAGAACACTCCAAAGCATCCAGTATAGTTCATTTACTTTTACAACATCGGACATGTTATTTAACTGGATTTTTATGTGTCAAAAGCCTAGATTTATTTTTATTCATTAAGACGCAATACTGTTGCTTATAAAAATAATTATAATTCTTGGCAATGTATGTTATTACTTCTTCTTATAAATTGAAAAACCACCAAAACCTGACAATAATCATCCAATATTTTATGCGATAATACTATAGTCCACTGTTAACACACTTTTTCCGTGCAGAATATTTGAAAACATATAAGCCATTACATTTAAATAATTGTCCCAAATAAAACATATTTCTAGTACTGTATATTATTTTGTTTTCAGGTCAACTTTCATTCCGTAATCTCAGAGCTCTAGCAAAATATAAGGGAATCCAGTGCATAGTTTCAGTAATTGAATAATTATATATTTTAAATGGTTTGCTCTGGATAAATATTGAAACTGAAACAAAAAGAATCCTATTATTAAAAATAACACAAATAGGCTATGCAGATTTGTGGTTGTTACTTGGAGCTACCCCAAACTGATGAACAGAAAACACATTAGACAGTTTTGAGATAGTCTACATTATTTTTCTGTAGTGTTCTACAATGAAGTGGTCATGTCTCCATATACAAAATCTTAGTTTGTATTCAGCCTTTTTTTTTAGTTTTAAAGAAATGAGATTCCAATGATAGCTAAGGTTTCCAGATCATCCATTTTGAACCATAGACATATGGAATCCAAATATTGCAGTGCTGATTAGTAGTCTGTTCACATGCATACTGCATTTGCTTTTAAACATCCGTAGACCATGCAATTGCACTGATGACAAATTAGCTGCAAGTATATCTCATATGGTTCCAAGAAGCACATGGCAACTGTAGCTTCATAAAATATTCCCTTTACAAAATGTTATCCCATAAAATACATATGCTTTTTGGACTGGAAACCATTAAAAGGCGTATAAGTAATGCAACATGTACCGAAATGTTCTGTTTTAAAGAAATAATATAGATGAAAAAAAGTATAAAAAATGAAACCCAAGTGTGAAACTCTCTAAAATGCTGCTATTTCTAGCATATTATTTCAAGGTAAGCACCATAGAGAAGTAAAAATCACTCATGGGGACCTTTTAAAGCTGGACGCCTTGAGCTAGTGGCTTTTTGACTTAGCTTTCCGAGGTAATGGAATACTACATATATCTGAGTCACTTGTCCCAGTTGTCTATTATTTTATTTACAGTATACATTTAAAAGATAAAAATAATTTCAATATATGCAAACAGACCCCTATTTTTTTTACTTGAGGCTAGCCCTAGAGTAGCATTATTACATCATCATTTACTTTATTGTAAGGAAACAGATATAACGATATAATATAGAAAATATAATCTCATTTTGTTGTCTAAAGAACAAGGAGATAAAGTGACTAGCCTAAGGTCAGGATGAACTTACATGCAGTTGTCTAACCAGGATTTTTCAATGCCATCAGAATGACAGATGAACAGGGTGAAAAAGAAGCATTGAATATATCGTTTTTGTTTTTGTTTTTGTTTTCCTGTATTTGCAGCATGTCGGCCAGGATTCTACAAGGCATTTGCTGGAAATATCAAATGTTCCAAATGTCCTCCTCACAGCTTTACCTATACAGAGGCAACAACTGTCTGTCAATGTGAAAAAGGATTTTATCGAACTGAGAACGACCCTTCAGCCATGGCATGTACAAGTAAGTTAACATTGCAAATCCCACTTATTGTAAACAGTTTATTGACTTTCTAAAATACCATGGAAGATTTTGTTTATCAACAGGTAGCCTTGGTCTCGTAACCCATAGCAACCAATAAGCAGTTTAGTGTTAATAATGTAGTAGAATTGATTTATAAAAGAAAATATCTGTTTGTGTGCTATAGCTTACTGGATATAGTACACTTTTCAAATGTTCCTTCATTTAAAACATGACCCCTATAAAATTTATCAGGGAGCCCTACCTATAAAATAGACAATACGTTCTGTCTATATCTAATATATTAAGTGCCTTATTTATAAGGAAAGTTTATGTTTATTGAAGTGGCAAATATAGAGGGAGCAGACTTGAATGAAAGAAAGTCATAGTCCCTATGTATATTGTCACATAAGCTCTGTACAAATCAACCATATAATCATAACACAGACATGGGGAATTGCTTAACACAGAACAACTGAAATAAATTACAAGCATAAAATCATGAAGATACATCACTCTAAATTCAAGGCTGTGATAGCAACAAGAGGATGTTGGCTCCTGCCCCATAGAGCTTGCAATCTAAATGAGAGGGAAACTTTCATACACCAATAGGAGGGTAATAAGTGCAGTAACATAATTAAAATATGTTCTAAAATGACCAGACTGGTAGAATAATTTAGTGACTTTACTACATAATACATTTAAAATAATTTGGCTTTAATTCAAAGAGGTCCGTTATTTTACTTAACCATTCAAAATAACATAAAAAAATAATGTGTTTTTCATGTATTTAGTTATTTCTCAAGCACTCTCATACACACCTACACAATTCTACAGAAAGTATACATGTTTACTGTATGTGGCAGTGTCTACTGTAAATTCATTAAAGCTGCATTATTGGATCTGTGTATCAGACAAATATTGAGGCCATATATGTTCTGTAATGTGATCATTTCTTTACTATATCAATGTACTGAATACGTCAACAATATTTATCTCATTCTGTTAGTTTTTTTCATATAGAATTGGTTTAGTTTTTTGCCATCAATATCTTCTCTTACTGTGCACATATTTAAAGGGTCATCTGGGATGTATAAGGGTTCTTGAACCAAATAATCTGTCTACCTCTTCTAAAAACAGAAATCCTCAAGATCTTCCATAAGTACATCCAGAACTGTTACACCAAGTTAGCATGTCCTATGAAGTGCTCCATTGGTTAACTGCCTTTTGTGTTATACCTCAAACATAAGGGAGAACTTCTAACATCTTAATCTGCAATTTGTATTTTGCTGAATGGTTACTTGGTAGAGATTGTTGATAGCACTCCTGCCAATAACAAAGCCATGTAAAGTACCTCCAAAAAGGTTTGTTTAAACTTTTGTTATTTACTAGGTCTATTTTAAGAAAATTTATTAAGATGTGCATGGCTCGCATGAGCTCAAGGCAAACACCCGTAATTATTTATGATAAGACTGATATGTAACTAATGTTCCTGTTATTACCACCAGGCCCTCTGGTTGATCCCTTGTGCTCAAAGTCAGAGAATGTTAAGCATGATAGGCAGAATCACTGCTCTATTTTTTAATTAAGTAGCTCATAAGAAGTGCAATTTCTTCAAATCAGAAAAGAGCAGGCTGTAATTTTAGTACATTTCTTCAACCTAACTGAAACATTGCACTGGACTGGACTGGTACAGTGAAAGTAGTAAAGTAGCAGTGGTAGCTTACACTTAACTAACTAGCTGTTTCATGTTGGTTTAAGAAGGAAGACATATAAAGCGATATTTGGGCAGCAACAGGTGGCTTTCACAGTAATACAGAGTGGTGGCTTATCATTATGCAAGGATCTGCATGCCCATCAATGCCAAGTGGAAATGGAATGTCTAGGGATAGCCAGGCAGGGGATTTTCAGGAAGCATTCACTGCAATAAGATGACAAAGCACTCACAAATACACAGGGGAGAAACACGGAAGTACAAGGTAAATTGCAATTGTAAAAATGCATCTTCAGTAAAATCATCCTTATGTTTTGCCTGATGAGCAAATCAAATGTAAGACCTAGGGATGCCCACGATTGACGTAATGTGCCACTGCCTGGTACATGGTCAAAAACATGTTGTCATGGCTGCATGTTTTTGTTGTACTGACTCATTTTGCCTAGTGATTTATCTACAAATAGTCTTCAATAAGCTTTATATGAACGTATCTATATTTTTATACACCTAAATTAACACTTTCAAAGGGGGCAAGGGGCAGTTAAGAAATGGCAATAGGATAAAGACAATTGCAAAGTCTTCATTCATGAATCATAATGTAGAACACTTGGTCTTACATTTAACGTATGAATTTTTTCATATTAATGTGGAAGTTGAGTACTGTAGTATTTCATGATATTATAGTTGGACTAACAGCTCATTGTTTAGGACAAGCTTTCAAGCATTATTCATTCTTCTTTAGGTGATAGCAATACCGAACGGATCCGTCTTCAACAATGAACCATTAGTCCAAGTAAATATCATTAAATACTACAGCTCTCATCTTTCTCATTAATACAATTGAAATAATACTGATGATGAATCCAGTTTCTGCTATCTTTCCCCATTTAACTTTTCCATGATAATTGGTATAACTGTTATACTAAAATAACGGGGAAAATGGCAGAATAGAACAGCTTGTTCTACTTATAAATTAGATTTTAAATAATCTCTGGTTCAGGGACATTTCAAGGTTATCGGAAGACATGGAGCCCAGTCACAATTTCAAGACCAATCCATAAGAAGCATGAATAAGGTGGGTGGAAATCTTGCCCTTTATTTAAGGAACCACCCTTCACTTTGCACCTGCTGAGTTACTTTGTTTAAAGGAGAACTAAAGTCATAAATAAAAATGAGACACCTAGAAGGGTACCTGAGTCTACAATGAAACATGGCAATGACAGCTTGAACTGTGCTGTCATTGACATATACAAAGGAAGACTAGACCATGCTTTCACGTGCAGGGGCCAGCACGAAGCTCTGCCCCCTTATTGGATCGGTGGTGCAAAATAGCTTATATGTAATCAAACTCATTGTGCTACCAATGAGAATGCTCCTCTCACTATCAATAAATAAGAAATACATTGAGCGAGATGACATGAACGCTCTTTTGCATAAGGGGCGGAGCTTCACACTGGCTCTCACTGGTTCCTGTACCCCTGAAAGCATAGTCTAATCTGTCTCTGTACATGGCATTGGCAGCACAGTTCAAGCTGTCATTTTCATGTTTCATCTTAGACTCAGGTATCATTTTAGGTTCCTTATTTTTATTTATAACTTTAAAGTTTTTCAACTTTTAAGCTTGACAACATCATGCACACACAGACAAGCAGTGCAAGGGAACTCCATTATTTCTAATGATAGAAATTCATATATAACAATGCAGCTATAGGCTGAATGCAGCTGCAACCTTTTACTACACCCATGAGAGCTGAAAGGTACACCTAGTAATGTTGTACAGTCAAATAAAGAGATAAAGTCAATCTTGTTAACCAAAAAATACAAATATACTGTATTTTCAAATACCAACATAAAAAAATTGTCACATAACACATTTACCTATAAACAGAGTCACACACATGTAAAAAAACACATTAGTATAGACAACTGCACACACTTACCCACTTATCGCATTCTTACTGTTAAGTTTTGCTCAAATAGTGTGGAGAAGGAAATAAGTGGTACATCAGGTATTTACTATTAATAATAACAACCCTTCCTAGCATGTACTATTCAAAGTGCAAACTTCTGGGTTACAGGCTGCCCATAATTATCAACAGAGTCAACTACAGCTTAATCTCTTGTCTACATTACATTACCTTACATTAGACATCATATCATATGCAGCTTGCAGCACAATAATGCAGCTTCACCTTCTCCTTCAGTAATTCATAGTGGTGACCTCTCCATTGAAAATTTTGAAAAATGTAAATAGAAAAACTCAATCTAGAAATCTCAAAAAAAAAAAAAAAAAAATCTTGCGAGATTTCTCTTGGTAAACTGGGAAAGACCCAGGGGGTTATTCACTAAGGTGCGAATTCGACAGTCAAATTCACAAATAGCGGATTCCCATACCAAATCCGCGACAATTTTCCCATAATAAAGTTGCGACAATTTTTTAATGTTAAGATTGTGACAATTTTCCCATAATAAAGTTGCGACTGTGACAATATTCTGATTATAAAGACATGACTGCGACAGTAGCAGCCTATTATGACTGACTTTATCTGGCGAATTCGTACCTATACGCAACAATTTGGACTTTAGTGAATAACCCCCCCCCCGAGCGGTCTTTCCTAGTTTAATAAATTTCGCCCTTAGCATGTTCATGCTCCCTTTTCCCCACTCAATCCAAGTCACCACTCACATGCTATCTTCCCCTTCTGACCACTTCACTATTCACTACTCTAGGCTAATCTTACTGGTCTGGAAGCCCTGGGTCCTAAAGTCCACACTTCTAGCTGCAAACCAGCACAGCAGCTAACAAAAATAAAATACATTTTTTTTGTAAAAATAGAGATGTAACTATGCAGAAGGCAAGAAACCAAACTAATAAACTCTCTGATCCTCCCCAGTCTTGTATTTAAATGAATGAATGTTTAAGAATGCCTTGTATTTATTATAAATATTTTTTATGAAGTGCATTAATATTATGCAGATGCATTATAGGGTAAAGTGTGCCAATAACAGTCCATGAAATGCTAAGGTAGCAGGCCAATCACATTAGAGCTTACAACAGAATGATCATCACTAAATCCACTGATCTTTTTCTTCAGCCACAAATTCATTGTTTCCATCTTTAATATGAAAACACCTAGTATTGCTTTTAGATTAGTAACAGCACTGTAGATATTAGATTATCAGTGGTACAATACGACAAAACGTTTACGCTAATCTCTATGCCAAATAATGTTGTCTCGTTAATACATATTAAAGGAATCACAGAATGCGTCTGTGAACAATGACTGCAGAAGGGTTATTGGTGCCTGGAACATTCTATGAGCTGCTTCATCTGTGCATAATTTATAAATGATAACAAAGCAATCAGGCCATATTCATAAACAGCCCGGTGACACATTATATTGTTAAATCTGAGGATTAGAATTAATTGTCCCTCTTTGTTCCAAGTTCTAAATCTTGCTAAATGATTCACTGTATGTCATTACAGCTTAATATTTGCATGAAATCACAGTTTAGCCAGGATAATTTAATGGCAATTAAAAAGCTATTTAATCGTCATGCAAATTGGGTTAAGGGCCCTTCAGTAAAGAGGACATATTTTTTTTTAGAATTGC